>JAODAL010012209.1:0-96395 GCA_025379985.1 Phyllomedusa bahiana | reverse complement strand
CAAAAACAACGCTTAAATTCCCCCGGGATGAAAATTGTGCAATAAAATTGACCCCACAAAACTGTGCTTTGTAGCGTGTTAAAATGGTGTATTTTCTAGCCACCAAAAAGAAAAAATTGTTTTAAAACCCTTTGCTTGTGATTAGGTACCAAAAAAAAATTATTTTGGCGTTAAAAAAGGGGTTTATTTTTGTCAGACACAGCAAAAAAACGTTAAATTTAACCCCTGGAGTAAATTGCGAAATAAAATTGAGCCCCACAAACTAGTAGCTTTGTAGGGTTAAAATGGCGTATTTTTTACGCCACACACAAAATTTAAATTTGTAATTAACCTTTGTTTGTAAAATTAGGTAAAAAAAAAAAATATATTTTTGGGCGTTGAAAAAGCGGTTTATTTTTGTCAGCACACCGAAAAAACAACGTTTAAATTTAACCCCCGGTGTAAAATTGCGAAATAAAATTGAGCGCCCAAAAATGAAGGGGTATTTGTATTGTAAAAACGCTGTTTTTTTTAAAAGAATAAAAACAGGAACTGGCTTAGATCCATTGGATTTTGAATGTATTGCAGCTGCGTGGACGCACCTGGTTTAGACCCAAATTTCCCCCAAAAAAATCAGAAATGAAATTCGGAACAGTTTTGAGACAAGTAGAACCCACAGAATGTGTGAAAAAATAGTTTTCAGAAAAGCGCTTCACCGCACGGGGCCCCCTTCCCTGCGGTACATGAGAGGAGTGTGAGCCCCCGCGGGCGCTCGGTTTATATGTGGGTGAGTCACAGAATCCCGCCGGTCTCTGTTGGTTATCTTCCTTGTCATGCGGTATCCCCCTTCTTCCTCCCAGAGTGCTTTGCCCCATGTAACGCATGTGCGCAGCCATTTTATCAATCAAAGCACCCCTTGTTCACCCGAAGTCCCCCAAAGTTCGACTTCGTTCCGAACCGAAGTTTTCCTCAAATTCTAAACGAATTCCACTTCGTTAGAATCGATTCGCCCATCTCTAATTATTATGTTACAATTACAACCACAAGTGACTTTAGATAAACGCTTATACCTAAAGGCTACAGAGACTGCACAGTATATGGTATTTTTCAAGGATATTTATGTATTCCCTAAACATATTCAAAGGTCACAGGAAAAATTTAGAAATTTAAAAGGGAAAAGCCCATGGACTGTTTAACAGGATTAGCATCCTACACATACAGTTGATATATGTTCCTAATAATGTCAACACTTTATATACCTTCTTTGATGAAGCAAACATAACCACATTCCTAATTGGAGACTGTCTTAGCATTAACAAAGGCCTTCAGGTATTTGTCTCTTATTTATTATTTTAATCACCTTACAATGGTTTAATGCTAATTTTAACTTTAAACTAAATGAGTTAAATGGTATTTTAAAATTGATAGCCTATTATCAGAAAAGCCTATAAAAATTTGATTTGTTGACTCTGACTCCTAGCACTCCACCGATCAGCTGTTTGATGGGGTCATGGTGCTCTGGCAAGTGCTGTGTCCCTTTAATTGTTTACCAGGCATAATTTCATGGCTTTAGTAGCAACTGTGCCCGGTATTATAGCTCATTCCCATTCACTTGAAAAATCTGAATGAGCAAGGGTACAAAGAGTCAGACCCCCACCTATCTTATATTAATAGTCTTTTTCTAAAGGATAGACCTGTAGTTTTAATACCCCTGATTATCCCTGTAATAGAAAGTGTGTTGTGAATATTCCATTTACTTCAAATTGTTCCATCCAAATATCATAAATTCTGGTGAGAAACCACTAGGCTTGGTATATTTGGGTGGGAATAACAGGTTAACTTCAAGTGTGACTTTTGACATGGAGCCTGGAGCTTTAGTTGCTTCCAACGATGTTCAGATGAGGGTTTGTCCATCCAACCATAGCATCCCCCAACCACATTACAATGGTTCGATCAAAGGACATATGGAATTAGGTTTTCCTGGTCCTTCCCCCTTATAACCTAATCAGTCAGGGACAACAAATTACCCTAATGAAATTATGGGAAGATCTGAAAGCAGAACTGAGGTTTGATACTATAAAATATGGTTACACCAAAAAAAACATATTCACAGGGTGGAGGTCAGCCATCATCTTAACTGTGTTCCAATTCCTTCCTAGGCTCAAAGACCAAGAAATTGTCTACATTGTGATAAGTGTTTTCTGAAATCTCTCTCTTTTATTTTATAACTATTATTGCATATGTGCATGTTATTTTATCTTTGTGCTTATAAGCACTGTGCCTTGTATCTATTAATTTGGTCCTTGTATGCTCTAAGAATCCATTGCCTTTGGTTATAGTTTTTAACCCTTTGACTGCTGGAGAGCAGTGTTTCACTAGAGAGTTTAACCCTGTAAGTGCTGATGAGCTGTAAGAATCCTTTCACTCTTGAAAGCTGGTGGAAGCATGTGTTTTTGGGGGTGCATGGATTGTGTTAGCGTGTGATTCAGGCTCAATTTACGACATGAGTGGTAGGTGAGTGCTCAACTGAAAGAGTGGGTATAGAGTGATCCCTTGCAGTGGCACCCATGTCACCCATGTCACATGCTGGTAAGTGTGTATGTAACAATCTCTTTGAATGGCACTAAATGGCAAGGCTTTCTGTGGCTATCATTAGCGAAGCCACATGGAATTGTTTATGATGGCAAAAAACTTGGTTATCATGACTCCTGTTTTGAACTTAACTTTGTGTATTTTCACTGCTAATATTTTTTCAAAAAAGCAATTTTTTGTTATTGGGCTACATAAGGAACATGATAAGTTGAGATATTTTAATGCACAGCTCCATAGTACTTCAGCCTTCATTTTCTTTTACGCAAAAAAATGCTGTCTACAGTAAATCTCTTTAAAGAAATGTGATGATCTAGCTTGCAATATATATGAGATCATGTAAACATCACATAAAAAATGAATTCCAAATTATACTGGTAAACCCAAAAGCAAGGTAAAGAATGTAATACAGAATTGAATGTGCCAGGAAAAGATTTAAAGTTATTTTAGCTAAATGAAGGATCAACAATAACATAAAGGTTTCATCTATGATGAGAGTACAGAGATCTAATAAAATTAATGTCATGTTCAGTTTGAACTGAAAGACTAAACAAATAAATGGTTTGAGCTTGTAATTGAAGTCATATCAGTAATTCAATGCCATGAATAGGTCACAATACATCATCATTATGTCACTGTAATCCTAAACACCTTTATGTCTCACACAAGTCCAAGACAGGACTATACAGAAAACCATATATGAATTCATTCCGGGATTTTATCCAATCATTCTATTATTACTCAAGGAATTATAGAGGCTAAGGTCTACATGATCTATTTTTGCCGTCACTGTCTGGCACTGTTTCATCAGCAATATTTTTCATTTATCCAAGCAATTCTCTTTATTTTCCATGACATAAAGAACTTACCTTTGATATTGTAGAAGTACCCTTTACATTTATGACCATTAGAGATGGGCGAATTGATTCTAACGAAGTGGAATTCGTTTAGAATTTCAGTAAAACTTTGGTTCTGAACGAAGTTGAAGTTTGGGGTACTTCGCGTGAAAGAAGTGTGGTTTTGATTGATAAAATGGCTGCGATCACATGGCGTTACATGGGGCAAAGAACTCTGGGAGGAAGAAGGGCTAGCTGCATGACATGTGCAGAGATGAAGCACAATCAGAGACCCGGCGAGGATTCTGTGACGTCTCCGCACTATATAAGTCAGCGGGCGCGCGACGCTGGGAGCTTACCGCTCTCACTGTACTGATTAGAGAAGGTGCTGACTCATTTTTATACAGGATTTTTGGGGGGGGTCATAAGACTTGTCTCTGAGACTGCTTCTCTTAACGTTCCTTCATTCTGATTTTGTGGGTATTGGAACTAAGTCCAGTGTGCTGTCTCTCTAATGCAGCTGAATATAAATTTTAATGCTATCTGCTAACAGCACATTGGAATTATCCAAGGGATATCTTTGCCTGTTCCTGTTGTATTCATTTATCTCGAAAAAAAAAATTTTACAATACCAAAATAACACTTCATTTTTGGTTGCTTCAATTCTTTTGCGCAATTTAAATTCCAGGGGTTTTTTAAGCGTTGTTCTGATGGTTTGTGGTCACCTAAAAAAGGAAACGTCTTTTTTACCGCCAAAAAAAGACATTTTTCCGGAGCATAATTCATAACGAAGGTTAATTACAAGTTTTCTCTTGTTGTGTACCGTAAAATACACGCCATTGTAATCACGCTACAAAGCTGGTAGTTTTGGTTGTCAATTCTTTTGGCAATTTACATCCTGGGGTTAATTAAGCAGTTTTTCTGCTGTTTCGGTCACTACAGAAGAAGCTGTCATTTTTCACCGCCCAAAAAAAGGACATTTTTTCCTTGTAGCATAATTCATAAAACGATGGTTAATTACAAGTTTTTCTCTTGTTGTGTACTGTAAAATAACGCCATTGTAAACACGCATACATAGGTGGCTAGTTTTTGGTTGCTCAAATTCTTTTTCCGAATATACTATCAGGGTTAATTAAGCGTTGTTCTGCCTGTTCGTGGTCATCTAAAAGAAAAATAAACGTCTTTTTCACGACAATAAAAGGAATTTTTTCCTTGTAGCATAATTTCTTAAGCGAAGGTTTAATTACAAGTTTTTCTCTTGTTGTTGTGTACCGTAACATACACGCCTTTGTTAAACACGCATACAAAGCTGGTTGTTTTTTCGTTGATCAATTCTTTTGCGCAATTTACATCCAGGGGTTAATTAAGGTATGTTCTGCTGTTGGGGATATACTAAAAGAAAACCAGTTTCTTTTTCACCGCCAAAATAAGAAATTTTACCTGTAGGCATAATTCATAACGAAGGGTTATTACATGTTTTTCTTTTGTTGTGGTTGCCATTAATATACACACCATTGTAACACGATAACAAAGCTGGTAATTTTTGGTTGCTCATTTCTTTGGCGCATTTAGATCCAGGGGTTAATTAAGAATTGTTCTGCCTGTTGTGGGGTCACTAAAAAGAAACCTATCTTTTCACAACCAAAGAAGCAATTTTGCCTGTATCAAAATTCATATCCGTAAGGGTTAATTAGGCCTGTTTGTGCTTTTACATTCAGTATAAAATACACAGTGTTTTTAAAACGGACACATAACAAGATAAATTTTTCTGGCCATTTGTGGAGGGCGCAATTTATATCCAAAGGGTTACTCCAGCTTGCTACTGGGTTCATTTGGAGTGAAAAATACAGGTGTGTATTTATTCATATTACAGATATCGTCATCAAACAGTGTCTGTACATTTTAGAACACAACTGTATGTCAGACAGAGTGGTGTCGTGTCAGCTCTTCTAAAACTGCGAGTACGTGCATGTGGCAAAACATTTTCATGAGAGCAGGACACAGGTCAGCAGATACAGCAAGGGGGACGACGCAGCTGGGGTCACTCGGGTGAACGCAATAATGACCGCTGTCATATAGCGGCGTGCTGTGAACAGCAACCGAAGCGGTTTCTTGAATTGGTTGACTTGGTCATCCTTCTTTCCCTACCAGATGAATTTGACAACCCCAGCCAAAGAGTCGGGTGGGAAACATCAGACCAAACCTTAGTTGGGCAATGGCCACGGCGTGTAGGGTTAGCGGACACTCACCTGGCCTCATCCCGCCTCTGTCCCTTCCGGTTCCCTCAGCAGAGATCTACTAGTGTGGTATGGGCTCAACGGCAACTTTATAGCGTAGGATGAAACAATTTGAGGTGGGGTCAGTCAGCGGCTACTTGCAGCGAAGAATTGCGGCCCATAATCCCTCCTGCTTCACTTGCAGTAGGCGGCAACAGTATAGAGTGGTGAGGGGCAAGGGAGGTCATGTTGTGAGGGGTCAGCCTCTGCATACATGGACCGGTGATGAGAACAGCAGATGAGGACGATGAAGCAAAAATAAGTTGATGATGTTAGCCGACCGCACTTGGGAGCGAGTGAGGCAGTGCTTTCATCATCGATCAGGAGAAGAGGGCGTCAGCTTGAGCATCAGGCAGGCGGCACAGCCATGCAAGTGGGGTGTGTGGTGTCTGTGAGTCTGGGGGGGGCAGGATAGCAAGCAGTGTGAGAGTCGGGAGCACAAGCGGCCACGGGAATAATACGCTTCGCAGGTCCAAGAAAGTAGCAGGAACAGGGGCGTTCAGCGGGCGGCAGCACGGTGGTCGTAGGTCACTCAGGCGGAGCTTGGGCGGTAATAATTCGATACTCGGCGGTGTGGACGTTCTTTGCTAGGACACCAGGGAGAGAATATGGAGTATATGTAGATCTGTAGGCAGAAAGTGAAGCGTGGCAAGGAGCATAACATTGGCACATGGGCCCTGCTCGTTACAATACAACATGGCAGCGTCACCAATCGGTCGGCCTGGAGAAACGTGGCTCAGATGTGGTGGTTACATCATGCCGCTCAAGCAACAGCAGCAGACAAACAACCCTGTGGCAAGGCATGCATTGCATACCAGTAAGCTCCACCACCATCTGCAGAAAGGGAGCTGTTTCTCACTTTGCCATCATCTCCCGGTCCACGATGTTCATGCTCCACGGCTACTCATGGAGCCAGAAGTCGTTCAGCGTGGGGATTGCAAAAGAGACAATAGTATTCGTCACAACCATCCTAAGGTGCAGAAGCGACCGTGCTCCTGTCAAGTTGTTGGTGCTGCAGCCCTGCCCTTTCCAAATGGTGTGACTCTGCACCATTCAGAAGAAAATTATGCTTGTGCCAAGCTGAGATGGAGAGTTCCAAGCCGTAATTTCTTTTCCAAAAAGGGGGGGGTGGGGGGGGGGGGGGTGGGGGGGCAGTACCAGCACTTCATAAAATATGTGGATCAGAGGGGGGGCCAGTCCTTGAGCTTAAAGGCTTGTTCCAAGGTGCACGGCAGCGTGGACATCTGGTGCTGTAACTAACGGGTCAGGGCAAAGTACAGTGTTCTTTAAGGCCCCACTGGCGTGAAATGTGCTTCCTGCCAGGAAAACCAACAACTTGGACAGGGACGGCCGCTTCTCCTCCACGTTGTCAAAAATGCAGCTCCTGCGACAATGTTCCTCTCATCCTGCCGTCCAAACCACTCCTTCCCATCTCAGCCCTCCACAAGTACTGCTCCATCATACCACATGTGTAGGGCACAAGCGGTGTCATGCAGTTCTACTCACTGGCTTTGCTCGGGAACGAAGGTCAACACTGGGGTGAAATGCTCCGCGTCATGCAGCAAGAAATACGAAGTGTGGCTTTCTCGCGGCAACTGCAAATCGAAACATAGTGACGGACAACTGGGAGAACATGGTTGTCCCGCGCTGCACCTTGGAGAGATGGTCATGAGCACTGCCTGGCGCACGTGTTCAATTTGGTTGTGAAAAGGTTCCTGAAGTCTTCCAACCGAACTTCTGAGATTCTGAAAATGGACAGGAAAACGTGCATGCACTTTCTTCATTCCTACAAACCATGAACACCCTACTCGAGTTGTTGCGGCAGATAATGTCCTCCCCCAACACACTCTGATATGCGATGTTTTCACCCGTGGAATTTCAGCCTGCACATAGTGTGGACCGACTGTATGAACAGAGAAAGGCCATTAATGGGATTTTTTGATAGATCCACGGCCAGGGACAGGAGTACTCCCACTGTGTAACTTTGATGTCAGCCAGTGGACAGCTCATGCGTGACACTGCCGTTTGTAGAGCCATTCCGAGGAGGCGACGTTTTTGTAGTAGCCAGGACTACGGGTAGGTAATAACGTTCATTCCACGCTTCATGTCAATGGAATCAGATGCTGAAAAAAATCTGTCTGACGTAGGGGACTGGAAGCGTGGGTGACACTACATCTCGCGGCCACATGGAGTTGGGGTGGATGAAATGGAGGAGAGCTAGTAGGAGGCGGAGGAGGAGGAGGGACATTGGAGCAGAAGCATTGTCCTGGTTTGTGAAATTGAAGTTGATTTTCTACCCAGGTGACAAGAGAGGAGCTGGAGCAGCTGGCGGAGGTAGATGGAGATGAGGAAGACGAGGCAGTTGACCAGAAAGAACGTGGCAGTATTCATGACGATGGGAGGAGGCGCCCTCGGAGTATCTTGTGCTGATGGCCCGCAGCATGTAATTTGCCTGGCTAGGGGACAGAGAATAGTCAGGGAATCGGGCAGAGGGATGAAACTTATGGCTCTTCCACCCTTTTGGGACCCTCGTAATCTGTCCAAATGGGGTAGCCTTTTTCCCCGTATTGGAGGGAGGACAAACTAAATACTATAGGGAAATCCCCGTAGTAGTTGGGCCGCTGCCTATGTGCGGCATCGTCCATCCTCTGACAGGTTGACCAGGGGGTTCTTCAGCGCTAAGTACTACTGCCGCGCTGCTGGAAGGAAGGTGGGGGGGGGGGGGGCAGGAGCAAGTAACAGCTCCAATCAGCAGCACCTAAGTCTTGGAAGTCACTGGATGAGTGCTTCATTCACCCGCCTATGGGAGGGCAGGTCGCCAGCAGCGCAGACAGGAACTGGAGCAGACCACTGAACCATACAGGTGGTGGCCTACTTCGGACTGCACTCTGCCCACACAGGTTAGAAGATTCAGATGGGCTACTGGGCAGCTCAAAACTGGATGTGTGGCCGGCAACTTGCCGAGTTTGAGTGGAGAGCTGTCTGACCAGCTGTCTGCTGTGGTCAATCTGAGAGGGGTGTTCAGTGCGGCGGGGGACATGTTACCACAAGGAGAACCCCGCTTTCTTGTCACATGGGAAATGTGGAATATAATGAACTGGACATTGTAAAGATGTATCAGGCGTGGAATCGGGCCAGGATTTCACACACCATTGCATTAGGCATCAGTCTTCGATCAGCCATGACGCCTAACCCTTAAACTGTGAGAATGGATGTTCTGGGTTCAAACTACCTGCCTCAGCCACTATTCTGATGCCTCCACCTGCCTGGAGCCACCCATCTTCTGCCGTTTCTCCATCAGCACTACACAATCTTTACTAGGGACTGGTATTGCCACCCACCTCCACTCTCTGTCATTGTGCCACTCTGTGGCCTACTCCTGTTTTTGCCACCTTCAGAATGTCATTGTACCACTGCCTGACCTCATGCTGCTGCTACCGTGACCTCCACACTGTGGCATTGTGCCACTCTGTGGCCTACTCCAGTTTTTGCCACCTCCAGAATGTAATTGTGCCACTGTCTGACCTCATGCTGCTGCTGCCGTGACCTCCACACTGTCATTGCGCCACTCTGTGGCCTACTCCTGTTTTTGCCACCTCCAGAATGTCATTGTGCCACTGTCTGACCTCATGCTGCTGCTGCCGTGACCTCCACACTGTGTCATTGTGCCACTCTGTGGCCTACTCCTGTTTTTGCCACCTCCAGAATTTGTCATTGTGCCACTCTCTGACCTCATGCTGCTGCTGTGGCTGTTGCTGTGCCCTCCACACCCTGTCATTGTGCCACTCTCTGACCTAATGCTGCTGCTGTGGCAGCTGCCATAACCTCCATACTGTGTCATTGTGCCACTCTGTGGCCTACTACTGTTTTTGCCACCTCCAGAATGTCATTGTGCCACTTCCTGACCTCATGCTGCTGCTGCCGTGACCTCCACACTTTCTCATTGTGCCATTCTTTGGCCTACTAATGTTTTTGCCAGCTTCAGAATGTCATTGTGGTACTCTCTGTCCTCATGCTGCTGCTACCGTGACCTCCACACTTTATCATTGTGCCACTTTTTGGCCTACTCCAGTTTTTGCCACCTCCAGAATGTCATTGTGCCACTTTCTGACCTCATGCTGCTGTGGCTGCCGCCGTCACCTCCACACTCTGTCACTGATGTTGCCACCTGAGCTCTCACCTTGTTTTTTTCCAGCTTTCGCTGCCATGACTTTATCAGGCTACATCCCCGCTTCAGTTTTTTGGTCATTTTTGCCCTCTTAGGTGCCCAGGGAATTTTATAGTGAAGCGATTCTAAGAGCGGCGGCAGTCATGTGCGTGTCATACTAAATACAGCATTGTATGAAGACCAAACCAAGCTCCCTCTGCATATTTAAGCATGGCACAACATTCTATAGCACCCTGCAGGCTCTGTGCAGCCTGGAAATAGCTGTTTTTATCGCGATTCGTGCCAAAGTAATTCGGGACGAAGTAATTTTTGTCGGGAAATTCGGAGAAGTGACCGAAGCTAATTTTTGAGAAATTCGCCCATCTCTATTTATAACCTTTGATCTTTTCAAGGATAGATTCACACTCTCTCTCCATCAACTGTACCCCTATGAGTACCTGATAGAGGAGTTGTAACACCGCGCGCTGCGGTCAGACACCTAGACCACAGCTGTTTGCCATACCAGGCTTGGTGATTTACTATTTATTAAAAAATAGAAATAGAAAATTTAAAAGAGTCATTTAATATGTTGTAGAAAAAGTCATAATTAAAGTGAGTAGAATTTTTTGGGGGAAATGAGGTAGAGAATAATAGAAGTAATTATTGAAGTAATTATTATATCAGGTAAACAAACATTTTCAGTATATGGCATGGTGTACTATACTATCCTTGTTTGCACAAAACATAGCCACAAATGTATAACATTCATTACAAATGACCATTTTCTATATAACTACTGCAAGGGGCAGTTTATACACGGCACAGGACAAATACCAATCGGCTTATCCGACCATTATGTGTACTGTTTTCGTTCCGTGCACACGGCCGCCCTTCACATAGACAAATTCATCTTCTGTCTGAAAACCGGACGAAAGAATGAACATGTTCTATGTTTTTCGGACCGCCGATGGTCTGAAAAGCCACCAGGCTGAAAACCCGCGCAGTGGGAACTACTGCGCGGGTTTTCCACAGAGGTCCGTGTAAAAAGTTTTCACCAGGTTTGCAGCTGGTTTTCAAAACCGAAAACCGGCTGAAAAACTAATTGAAAACCCGTGCCGTGGGGACATGGCTTAAGGGTATGTTCACACAGTATTTTGAATATGTTTTTCGAATCTGAAGAATGGGTTCAAAATTGCTGCGTAAAACGCATCCAACACACTCCCAAAGTGTGCTGCGTGTTTTGATATGTTTTTGCTGCAGCAGAAATGCAACCTATAGTTTTAAATCGGGCGTCTGCTGCATCAAACAGATCAAAAATAGACATATCAATTCTATGAACGGGTCTGAAAGACACGTCAGAAAGATGCATGTAATACATGCATTGGCGATCAGACGTTTGAGCAGCAATTTGTGTTTTACATTGATAGCAATGTAAATCACACTGCACATTATTATATGGGTGTTTGAATCCGTTTTGGGTCTGAAACACTTTCTTTCTTGCTGTTTTTTTAGTAGCTGGTGCAATTAATGTATATTTGTTGTGTTTTTGATGTGATGTTGTATATTTGTTGAGAAAGATAATAGAAGTTATTATTGAACCTTCTACCTACTCCTATTAGAAAAGAAGCAAATGCTATATGGCACCAGCACATGTTATTTCCCTTGAAGTGTTGGCTCACCCAGATTTGCATGGTGTGTTTTATTATCCACTGCAGGTGTTATAAATAAGCATTAATGAAATCTGAATAGTGAAAAGGTTAGTAAAGCCTCTGTTCCATATGAATATTGTAAATAGCATAAATGTGCCCCCTGGGTCCATCAGAAAATTGGTGCCTTAAGCTTATTTGTTGTGCTCAGAGGGTTATTGTATTGAATGGTTGTTTTTCCCACTGAGCAACTTTTCATGAGAAAAGAACATTCGGAAATGTCTGTAGAAAGGGCCATAATTATTTTTATTTGGCTGGAACTAGGAACTGACTGTGAGCAGATTTTAGCACTGATAGATACAGTTTAAATTATATGCAAATTTTACCAACTACTAGTGCAAAATGTGCATTTTAAGTTACCTACATTATACATGATGTGTTAAACAACAAAAAAGGGATTCTTACAAAAAGCAGTGACTAATTTGTATCAAGGAATCTTTCGTAAGTAAGAAATATTGTAGTTATAAATAAGCTGCTTTTAGACTCTATACTCCTGGCCTGATACAGGCTGGTTCAATATATAATTGATAAGTAGAGGCGTCTGCCCGACTGCCTCATTTTCATTCATACCTCAAGGGCCACATGAGATTCACTGCTTGTATGAGTTCTTTTTTTGACCTCTTATAGCTGTAGAAAATATTTTTAGATGACTGGCTACAAAGACACTAGCTAATCTATCTGGACACATGACATTAGGGATTCAGATTTGTTCCAGCTAATGATGAAGCTTCCTTTAAAGACTTTTTGCCCTTTTCTTGCATTCACCTTAACATTTTCAAATGAAATATAAAAAGAAAATTACATCCTTGAGGTAAAAGTTTAGGTTGTACGAACATTCAACACATTGAAGACTAAAGTTGTATTGTTTTAAAAGAGCTTACAGGTGAAATCAATAGATATATATCACAGATGGTTAGAAAACAACAGAAATCACAATCCCTATGTAGATGAACATTATTATAGCAAAGGCTAAAATGCATTGTTATCATATTTTGGATCTTTTTCTTCTCCTTTGCTGTAGTTTAAATATATTGATTTTCTGATGGTTGCTGAGTAGATGATTTGTTTCTTTTGTTGTATGCAATGAATCATTCAGCTAGCTCTTCTACTTTTGTCCTTCCTCTCTCTTGTGCTGCTTTAACTGAAACATTAAAATGGTTTTACTATAAAGCAAAATCCCTTTCTGAGTTCCAAATATAGCTGAGTAAGTCAGCTCAGCTATATTCCGAACTCCCATACACACAAGTAGGGGAGAGATGCTCAAGTGTGGCCCTTCTCCCCATTCATTGAGGTCGACTAGTAGCAAGCAATGAGCTGGCCTCGAAATCAATTTAAAGGGGTTGTCCATTATTATTTTTTGTTACAGTGCCTATTGGTTGATAATAGTTAAAAACAGAAAAAAAAAAAGCAGCTCATCTTTTGAACCTACTCCGTTCCAGCGTCTGCTGCTCCCTGCCGATGACATTGCAGTCATTGGTCACATGATGCTGTAGACAATCATTGATCTCAGCAGTCAAAAAGGAAGGGACGGTTGAGGCCAGGGATAGGCTGAAACGTTATGTGAAAGGTAGAAATTACATAATAGTGGGAGCAATGGGAGTCGGGCTTAACTTGTTTATTTTTTTCTCTATTTTAAACCTCTACAGACACTTTTTTTTAAACAACGGATAACTCCTAATGAAAAAGTGGCAGCTGAATCCTTTTCCACCTTGCTTTCTGCTATTCAGTTTAAGATTATATAGACTTTGAAGTGAATATAGAAGTCTCTGAACAATTACAGAGATCCAGTAGACAAGGAAAGGGAAACAAAATGCTAATGGAGGCATGGAGGATGTTCTATCTTCTAAGGTTATGTCCCCACGGCAAGGGTTTGTGGCTGGTTTTTCAGACGGTTTGCGGCCGCAAACGAACACAACGGGCTTCTATGGAAAACCCATGCAGCAGTCCTCACTGCACGGGTTTTCCGCCCGGAAGTTTTCGGACGGAATATGAGCAAATGAATGGGAATGGAGAGGGCTTTTCTCCGCTCATCACAGAGAAAAGCCGCCCCCCCCTTCCACGGCCGTGGGGACGGCACACAAACCGGACAAATAACAGTCGGATAAACTGACTGGTATTTGTCCATTGCCGAGTAAACGGCCCCTTATATTTCACAATAACTGATTTTTCTACCCCTTTCTTCACCCTTTCGCAGCTTATAAGATTTATGATTGCACAAACTACTCATTTAGAACAGTCAGCTAAGATCTGACTATAAATATTTTTCTTCCGTCTCCACATTGATCATGATCTGTCAATTCAATCTGCCTTTCCCTCATGGAAATGACATTGAAATGAAATTGAATAATAGAATACTTGTAAGCATGAAATGGTAACAGATATTTGTATTTATTTTCTTATATGATCATGAATACTATAAAAAATTGCCTCACCCAGGCTAATATGTGTAAATTGTTAAAAGTATAGTATTTATGAAATCACAGAGATCTCTCATGGAACTCACAAGATTTAAACATTGAAGCTTTCCTGCTTTGGAGGTAAGATTGAAAATAAACCACTGTCTATCATTGAAATCCACTGTGTTGTTTAGGCGAGAGCTAGAGTACAAAAAGTATAGAGCAACATTTGCTTTTAATGTATCAAAAGGTCCAACAAACACAGTTTTCTGCAAAAAGCAATCAATACCAGCAGGGAAGATCATACTGAGAGTCAATAATGGATAATTTACAAGGAAATCAATGGTCCTCACTACTAGTAAATCTAATGTAACCATTAGTTTCTAAAAAATACGTTTTTCTTATTTAAATTGTATTATTCTCTAGAAAAATAAAATAAAAACAAGTAGGTTGTATTTTGTACCATGTTACTCTTGTAATAAATGCTTATAATGTACTTCCAGTGATAAGGTTAAAAAACATGTCAGGCATGGTTTACACAAGAAAAAAGTCCTATGGATGTTTTTTTTAAACCAGTTCCTGACCGGGTCATTTACCCCACTTCCTGACAGGCACCTTTTCATTCTCTTTAGTACATATGCATCTGAACACTATAACACTTTCTTAAACTTTGTTGCTCTGCAATTTTTTTTTACCTTTATTCCATGATACATTAGGCTTTATTTTAATGTAATTTTTACATTAGATCTATTTTTAAATAATAAAACAAGAAATAAAGTAGTAGCAAAACAAAAACTGTCTTTCACTTTTTGCACTTATTTTTATTAACAGCTAAAGTGGTGAAAAATACATTTTGTAATTGTGTCACTTTTCCCTTAAATACATTTATATATAGGTGATATAAAGTTCAAGGGTCTTCGTGATGGAGCTAGAAGTTGTGATTGGGGTTTAGAGTTTCTTTCAATAATATCTAATTTTTTTGTATGTGTTTTTTTATTATCATTTTATTTTTCATATTGTGCCCCCATAAGATCAAAAGAAGACCTTTTGGGGGAAGGAGGGCATTTTTATATAACTTTTTTTGTTGTTGCTGATTTCCCGTTACTGGGATGATATATTAGTCCCAGTTAAAAGTGAAATACAGCCTCTGAACTCACTGCAATGCTAATCTGGGTCTGATAGGACCAAACAGTTAATGCAGTTACTGAACCGCATCAGTCACGTGACCGCCGACCCGCAGAAGCAGTAAGGCAGGAGGCTTCTTGCCTATCCGTGTATACAGCATTCACAATTAGTGTGCAGCTGCACTATTTATACAGACATTTCAGAAAATCTCTTCAGAATTAGATGACTACCACTTGGATGCTTATAGTTTATATTTTACTTTTTTCAATATCTAAAGTACTTAAAGGTGTATTTCCACCATGCACATTAATGGCATATCGACTTAATATGCCATCATTGTGTGATAGATGTGGGCCCCACTTCTGGGACCTTTACCTGTCTGGAGAAAAAGCCACAAAACTTTTTTCATTTTGAACAGAAAGATGGGTGGAACTCTTCCACTGATTTCAAATGTAGTGTAGAGTACAGCCAAGTGTGCCAGCTCAATGCACTAAGCAGGTTAACGTGGGTCAATGTCTTCAAACACAGTCTGCAGTACCCAACAGCATGAGCAAGTAATACATAGCCAGGCTAATTCTGTCAGAGCAAGAGCTGATATTAGCAGTTCACCTTTCTAGCACAAAAAGGAGGATCCCTTGGGTGTGGACTCCCTAAATGACATTCATGAACTTAGTTAGGTCTTTCTGAGACCGCCCCTTTAAACATTACATTGCACTATGTGAGTCAAAATACATAGCATGAAATATATAGTCCCCCAGTGACATCATTACTAAACTACAATAACCATGCCTTATGTCTCAATATATATTAATGCCATTTTTCCTTTACCACTCATTTTCATTAGTTGTTTCCTATGTTTTATATTTCTGAGTGTTTGACCTTCTACACTTATGTCAGTCATCTTTAACCTGTGACTTACCAACTATTATAAAACTGCAAGCTCTGACATGCCTTTACAATCTACAGCATTCATTGGGGCAATTTACTATGACAACCATGAAGAATTCTGGCACAATTTGCATTGGATTACTGGTGTACATGCATTAAAAGGCTTTTCTCTGTAGAAAGATCATATCTCAAATGATGGGGACAGTAAAATAATCACTTTTGCAATTGGTTTGCATTACCTAAGTCACTTAGTATAGCAGATCTGAGCTAATCTGTGCATCTATAGCTATTTCTGCAGCAGCTGGACGGGACAAACCCCCTTTTCTGTGATTGGATGACTGATATGTCATTCAGCCTGTTTGGACACACATCCTGGATGGGAAATGCTCCCTGTGCCATGATTGGCTGCCTGCACTCTGTACTTACTCCTGTCTGAGCTGTGAAAAACAAAATTGAAACGAACTGCCTGAGAGGGCTGTGCATTTACACATGCATCACTTGTTTTCCCGTGAGCTGTAATTTTGCATAATAAAGGTTTTGGACATTTTACCTGCTGGTCTTCCCTCATGCATGTCTGCTTGGGATAGCTGTCTGGTGTGTACAATGAATGCTGTCTAAGATTCTCTCTATACTCGTCTCCCAGTGATGACTCTATGTAAAGGATCTGTGAAATTACTGAATCTCTAGCTGTTAGATTCACTTTCCCCTCATATAGCAAAGCCTTATACACTGTTCTCCCCCTATATAACAGCCTTATACAGTCTGCCCTACCTCCTGCCTGATAACAGAGGGGGGATGAGAGGGGGCAGCGTGCATTTCTCACATTTGTTTAATCAGTTCAGGCTGTATGTATAACTGCTTACAGCAATGAAGGTGCTCTGGTTACAGAAATGCAGGTGTTTTGGTTACAAGAAGCCAATGCAGCCTGGGAGGCAGGTGACAGCTCTGCAGACAAGAGAACATTGCAGGAGGTCTGCAGAATTGTGACGTCCTCTCCCTTCCACTGCTTCACACAGAATTATGATGTCAAAACTCTTCAGTGAGGGGAGACACGCCTGCTGGAAGGAGATTCACATCCACTGGGAGAAGAGACTCGCCCTGGATTTGAAGTTGAAACAGCTCGAGTCTATGAAAGCTTTTAATGATAAAACTCCTTTAAGTATCATTTATTAGGAATTTTAGACAGTTTTAGGCATTTCTGCACAGCATCTGACAAAAAAACTATGGTTTTCTTAAAAGAATGTGGCTTCATTACAAAGAGGCGTTGGTTAATGTTCCATGCCAAGCACCAAAAGCCCCAAAATTCTGTCACGAACTGAGCCATCTACTAAATGGGGCAAAGTTCAATAGAAGCATCTAAATATGTTCTAGATTTACTATACACTGATAAATGTGACACATTTTTAGACTGTAAAGTCTAAGTTTACATAGTCTAAGCATTAGACACCAACCATAAGTCCCATAATGATTATTTATTAAAATTACTTATATTGCTACAGTATATATCTGTAGTTAAATGAGACTATTGAATATTAATTCAAAGGGAATAGAGATAAAATGTTCTGCTTTATATCAGCCATTCTCAGATAGCATAACACTTAAAAAATTCATCAGAAAACACATTTTGTTGCTGACATAATAAAACGGGTAGTTTTATGTGGTTATTCCCTGTACAATATGATAATTAACAATGCCATAAACATTTATTGGTCCCTAACATGCAGTAAACATCATGATAAAGAGCATATGGTGATTCGGAATCTAGTGACTGCAAAATCCAAATAATCTCTAATTGAGTATTAAATATAAAAAAAATCTTAGTATTCCATGTCATCAAGTAAAATCCTACATAAAACTGCGTACAATAAAACACTTCACGTGCACTTGCCTGTAAAATCACAGGAAAGCTTTCCAAATATTCTAATTTACCAGTACAATCTGTAATTGGAGAAAAATACTTGAAGTAGCAAATGCTTGAAGTTTTGATATGTCCTAGGATGAAAAGCATCTCTAGAGGTTTAACACCCTCTTAACACAGTTGCTGTCTCAGCTGCAAGGGAGAAAAAAACACTTCCAACAGCATTACGTGTTAAATACTTGTGCTATATTTTGCTAGGGGATCATCACATTTAACATTTCAAGGTCATGTAATGCATTCACAAGTAGGCAACAGACCTAAATATCAACATCTGTATGAAATAAGTTCTACTCCGTAAAACAGGTGGGAAGACACGTGGAGCAAATGGCCTATTAATATTGGATGATATATCTTTAATTGTTCAGAATAATGATATCTGATTTTCTGGTGATGCCAATATTTTTCATTCACTTTATCTGTACATATAAATAGAAAGGGAAGAGATAAGGGAAATACCTGTGTTTGGGCATTATTAAGAGCAGCATATTGTGCCCTGTGTCACTGTTTGTATACTAGACATAAGAACTGAACTCTCTATTTTTCTATTGATCCACATTTACAACACCATATGGATCTACGGTATAGTGGTGAAAGTTTAGAATCCAGATGTTACATTCAGAAAAGAAGTAGTTAAAATGGGTACAATGTATCTGTCTATATCAGACCTTATTCCCCTTGCTTAATGATACAAATACTATCTGAGGATTTCACTTGATGTATCACAAGTGGATGGGAGACATGCACAGTGCCATGATTTTCAATCAATACCAATAATGTGTAGGATGTTAAGTGCAAATGGATGAAATGATGATGCCTGCTTCCATAGCCCTGTGGTCAGTACAAATGGCAACCAAGCTGAACCGTGTGATCACGATTTACAAATGAAGAGTATTTCCACATTATCACACAGCTGCCTTATAAACTGATGTAATTAAATAGTGAGGATAGATGAGATGTAAGGATGTGGGCTAGAACAGAAGGAAGGGATATCTTAATTTAGAAATCAGTGACAGACAGCATTAACATGCCTTTATAGCTAGGTTATCATTACATTTTAATGAATTAAGTATTAAAGGTAGTAGAATCCATACAATTTCCAGGCCATACCTCATTGAGCTGGGGTTCTACACAGATTTATCTTTGAGTGATAGCTGTAATGGGATTGACCAAAGGGATATACACAGTAAAATGTTAGGAAATTTTCACAATTTTCTTTTGATACTTTGTTAAATGACAATGAAATGTATGTCATGTGATCTACATCCACCTGTCACAGATTGACTATGTTCCAGTTAAATAAGATATCACATGACATTAGCTATCACAGTAGTCATGTGATACAGTGTATAGTGCAAACCTATTGTATATAGAAGATAAATTACAATATTATAAGGGATACCTCCAACGATCATGACAGTGTTTTCTTTTTGAGGTTTAAAAGTGACAGCAGGACACCCTTTTGACATAAAAAAAATATTTCCCTTACCATTCACAGATAACCTTAACATTGCTTGCTGGTTAAACAGGGTGATTCAAAAAAGCTGGGGCCTGTAGTAAAAGCCTGTAGTAAATATGGCACGAGTAGGAACTAGCCAGTGACTGAAAATCAAAGTAAAAGTATGTATATACATGGCCTACTTTTAGGATAAAACATCACTGTAGGGTGACATTTTTTCTATAAATTTCAACCAAAAGCATTCAATGCTGAACAAAAGTGGAGGGTATACACCATCAAAAAATGTAAATGTCTCAGTAACGTGTCATGTGGCCTTGAGAATCAATTACAGCTTGACAATGATGTCTCATGCTGTTCATAAATCGAGTTATTGACTGCTGAGGAATGACATCCTCTCTTTTTGAAAGGCGCCCCTCAGACACTTGAGGTTCAGGGGTACAGGATTACAAGCTTCTACACAACAACTCAGCTGATCCCACAGGTTTTCTAGGGGGTTCAAGTCTGGAGAAAGTGCAGGCCACTTCGTTTGAAGAACCCGAGTCTCCAACAGCCATTATCCTAATGATGAAACTTCGATGAGCTGGAGCATTGTCGTCCATGAAGATGAAATTAGCCCATGTGTTGTTCATGCAGAGGCACAATGACTGGATTAATATTATTCAAGTAGTAGAGGCTTGTCACTGTACCATTCACAAAGTGTAGGGCAGTTCTTTATTGAATAGACACACCTGCCCACACTTTAACACCACCAAAGGCTCATCTGGTGACAACAGTGGCTGATGTATAGTGCGCTCACCATAATTTTCTCTCAGAGTGAGTCAAGTTTCATCACTGAACAGCACTGAGAACCACTGGTCCCTCGTCCAGCATAGATGTTCCCTGGCCCATGCAAGATGAAGATGCATGTGCCTGGTGATGTGGTCAGGTACCCTTGCTAGTCATCTAGCATGCAAAACCACGCTGATGTAACTGGTTATGAATGAGCCAACGTGACACTTGGGTGCCCTCCCCTCCCTTAAACAAGGCTTGAGTTGTGTGGCATTCATCATCTGGTTCCACAGGGCATTGATTACAATGAGGAGGTCATCAATGTGTGATGTAGACAAAGGCCCTCCACTTCATTGCCTTTCTGTGACTCTTCCAGTCTCTCTATATCTCTGTTGAAACCTGCTGATGACACTAGGTGATGTACTGTTGATCAATTGTAAGCTGTTGTTTGGTCTTATGATGTCAAAATGTGAACAGCATGATGAGAAGGACTGTCTAAATCCCAATTTAAATTTATCCCCTAAATTTATTGGGTGATTAATGGATCAAAATACTGTTGAGAATTTTGCCATTAAGCTCCTTGTTAGAGATCAGCAAGTTTTGCAAAAAGCACTGAAACAGTTGAACATGTGCATTCTACAGTTAAGAGATTTTCTCATTTAGTACATGAAATAAGCATTTGATCACCTACCAACCAGCAAGAATTCTGGATCTCACAGACCTGTTCATTTTTCTTTATGAAGCCCTCCTACTCTGCATTCATTACCTGTATTAATTGCACCTGTTTGAACTCATAACCTGAATAAAAGACACCTGTCCACACAATAAATCACACTCCAACCTCTTTACTATGGCAAATACCAAAGAGCTGTCTTAGGTTATTTTCACATGGCATATTTGCGGTCCGTATTTTGTGGCATAATTGCACTGCAATACGCCTGAAGTATGGACCACAACCACAAAAACAGTAATTCAAAACCATCACTGAAAGCTATGATAACCGGACATTTTTCCTGACACGTATTGCGCACTGGGAGAAAGAAGTGACATGTCACTTCTTACCTGCCAGGGAAAGTGAAGGTCTATGGGAGCTGGCACAGAGTGTTTAGAAGTATGCGCTGGCCATCGCATACTTCTAAAAAACCCAGAGTATTGCGCACAGTACGAGCCACAATATGCCTTGTGAACATACCCTTAGGACACCAGGGACAAAACTGTAGACTTGCTCAAGTCTGGAATGGGCGACTGGACAATAGGAAAGCAGCTTGGTGAGAATGCAAAAATTGTTTGCATAATTATTAGAAAATGAAAGAAACACAAGATGAGTGTCGATCTTCCTCAGTCTGGGGCTCAATGCAAGATCTCGTCTCATGGGGTAAAGATGGTTTTGAGAAAGATTAGGAATTAGCCTAGAAATACATGGGAGAAACTGGTCAATGACCTAAATAGAGCTTGAACAACAGTCTCAAAGATTACCATTAGTAACACACTACACGGTCATGGATTAAAATCCTGCAGGGCACGCAAGGTCCCCCTGCTCACGCCAGTGCATGTTCAGGCCCGTTTGAAGTTCACCAATGACCATCTTGATGATCCAGAGGAGACATGGGAGAAGGTCATGTGGTCAACTGAGATCAAAATAGAACTTTTTTGTATCGACTCCACTTGCTGTGTTTAGAGGAAGAAGGATGATTACAACCCCAAGAAGACCATTCCAACTGTGAAGCATGGGGGTGAAAACTTCATACTTTGGGGGTGCATTTCTGCAAAGGGGACAGGAGGACTGCATCATAGGGAGGATGGACGGGGTCATGTATTGCCTATGCTAAGTAAGAACATTGAAGATGGGTTGTGGTTGGGTCTTCCAAATTACAGGAAACACACAGCCAGGGCAACTAAGGAATGGCTCCATAAGAAGCATTTCAAAGTCCTGGAGTGGCCTTGCCAGTCTCCAGACCTGAGCACAATCAAAAATCTTTGGAGAGACCTGAAACTCAATGAAGTTCAGCGACAGCCGCGGAACCTAGAAGATCCAGAGAAGATCTGTATGGAGTAGTGGGCCAAAATCCCTGCTGCAGTGTGTGCAAACTTTGTCAAGAGTTACAGGAAACGTCTGACCTCTTTAATTACAAACAATGATTTCTGCACCAAATATTAAGTTCTGTTTTTCTATTGTATCAAATACTTATTACTTGCATTTTTTTTTAGTCTCTCACAGTTGAAGTGTACCTACTATAAGAATTACAGACCACGTCATTCTTTGTAGGTGGTAAAACTTGCAAAATCCCCAGTGTATTGAAATATATATATATAACCAAAACTTTATGTAATCCTTGGGACAACAGCACACTTCTTAAAATAGGCTCCAGTCTCCAAACCATTCATGAACATGGGTTCAAAGAGCTAGATGTAGTCAACTAAACAAGAAACAGCCTTCCAGAGGCAATTCAGTGCATATTTAGTTTATTGTGATGAATTCCCTGTTCATATATTCCATACATATCTTTTTTTTAATCACTATCTGATATGAAATCAGAATAAACCTTACCCGTTTTAGGTCAATTAGGACTACAAAAATTATTTATATTTGACAAATGCCAGAATAATGAGAGAGAAAAAAAATGTAAGGCATTTTTATATACACTAGATTTACTATTCATTTAAACAATTTGGGACAGCCCATATGATGATATCATGTCATTCAAAGCATCTGAGGTTTATTGGCAACATCTGAGTTAATTATAGACTCAACTATGGATGTATTTTAAAGCACTACGGAAACACACTGCTTCTGTGTGTAACATCATGGGAAAGTCTAAAGAAATCAGCCAAGATATCAGAAAGAGAATTGTGGACTTGCACATGTCTGGCTCATCTTTGGGTGCAATTTCCAGATACCAGAAGGTGCCTCGTTCATCTGTACAAACAATTATATGGAAGTACAAAAAGATGGGAATGTCCAGCCATCATATCGCTCGGGAAGGGGACGGGTTCTGTGTCTCCGAGTTGAATGTGCTTTGGTGCGACATGTGCTTATCAACCCAAGAACAAAAGCAAAAGACGTGTGAAGAAGCTGATGGAATCTGGTAATATCGTGTCATTATCCATAGTGAAACATGTATTGTATCAACATGGGCTAAAAGGACACTCTGCCAGGAAGAAGCCATTATTCCAAAAGAAACACATAAAAACCAGATTAATGTTTGCAAATGCAGACAGAAACAAAAAAGTACATTTTTGGAGACATGTCCTGTGGTCTGACAAAACTAAAATTGAACTGTTTGGCCATAATAAGCATCGTTACATTTGGAGCAAAAAGGGAGAAGCTTGGAAGCCTAAGAACATCATCCCAACTGTAAAACACAGGGGTGGCAGCATCATGCTGTGGCCTTGATCTCCTGCAGGAAGGACTGGTGCACTTCACAAAATAGATGGCATCATGAAGAAAAAGATTAGGTGGCAATACTGAAGCAACATCTCAAGACATCAGCCAGGAAGTTAAAGCTTGGGCAGAAATGGGTCTTCCAAATGGACGGGTAAGGCTTATTCTGATTTCATGTCAGATAGCGAGAAAAACATGCATATGTGTCTATTTATATAGTATATGTAAACTTCTAGTTTCAATTCCAGGAAACAGCATGAGAGAGGTGGTTCGGCACTTCATAGGTAAAAAACATTAACTTTATTGTCCCATAGTAGAAAAAATAAAATCAAAGAACAAACATAGTACAGCTATTGACGCGTTTCGGGTCTACATTGTAGAGAGGACCTTTAGTAATAACACCTTTATGACTAAGGGTCCTCTCTGCAATGTACACCCGAAACACATCAATAGCTTTACCATGTTTGTTCTTTGATTTTATTTTTTCTACTATGGGACAATAAAGTTAATGTTTTTCACCTATAGAGTGCTGAACCACCTCTCTCATGATGTCTCCTGGATTTGCTACACCTGTGGCCGGGTGATTGGTTCGTGCACCAGTCGTTTTTCCCATGAGGAGAATATGGTGAGCTGTTTTTCCGTTCTTATTTATTCTAGTTTAAGTATATATATATATATATATATATATATATATATATATATATATATATATATATATATATATATATATTACATACACACACACACCACTGCACTGTGCAACATACCAGGCACCTTGGGCACCTGTCACATACACTTAGTAGCATGTTCAACTATTGTGTTTATGACCTTTGTTTGATTAAGGACTAAGTTATGACCTTTGTTTGATTAAGGTGCTAAGTTGGTGTGACAGGTGCCCAAGGTGACACTGGAGTGGCCTGGTATGTGGTACAGTGGGAAAGGAAACTTGTCTTTTCATGTTAAGAAATTGGTGTTATGTCCTGAATGCCTAAGACCATCAACAACCTAAAATTATATAAATAACTTTTAGCCTATGTTTAATACAAAATAAACTTTTTTACTTTAAGCATAATGTGATTGGTATATAAATTTTACATTGCCTCCCTTTTTAGTTCAACCTTCCTCAAAATAATCTTTAGTAAAAATAGGTAATTACATTCTATAACACTAGTACATTTATCTTCTGCTATTATTAACCATCTGAGCTTCTGATTAATAATTTTTCTATCATCTGCTACCTCAAAGCCGGGAACATTAGGAACATTTGATTATAAAAAGGTACTAAGAAATGAATCAAGTACATTTTAGAAATAGAAAGTATATGTACCTCATCATAGTCAGGTAAATGTTAGCTAATCAGTATAGAACACTTGTCAAGCATAAATTTCAATTATATTTCTAAAAATGTTCTAATTTTCCTGTCTTTTACATAATATTTACTAATAATAGACTGACTATATACAGCATATGGATTCTTCTTTCTAACTTTACCTATTGTGTTTATTTGGTTTCAAAGCAAATATATTTAAACCTATAAATATTTAAAACTTGGCCAAAAAGTGTTCAGGTATAGTCTCTAAATTTACAAAAAAAATTCTCTGTAAAATAGTACAAAGACAATACCGGTTACCTTGTTTACTTATGCATTTTATTTTTGTTGGGAACCTAAATTTGTTTATTTTATTTATTTATATATATACTGTAGTGCTTTTATATTTCACAGCACTGTTCAGAGATTGTCATTATTCACATTGGTTACTCTCCCAATTGGGGCTTATAGTCTCAATTCCAAATTAATCTATCTGTATGTTTTGGAGTATGGGAGAAACCAGAGGAAACCCAAGAAAACAAGGAGGGAACACACAAGCTCCTTGCAGATGTTGTCCATGGTGGATTTGAACAAAGGAACCCTGCAGGTAGCAGTGCTAACCACTGAGCCACCATGCTGCCTAAATAAAGCAATAACGTAATATACTTCTTTTTACCTGAGCACTTCAGATGAGTCCACCATCAATCTAAATGCATTATGTTTCTGCGACAAAATTTGCACGACTGACATTTGACTGACATGCTTTCTCTTGGGAAACTTGAGAATTATATTCTGGTGCTATAAATTGAGGGTGAATGTCTACTTGGATTTTTAATTGATTTATTTTCAACTTATACAGATGTATAAACCTAAAGCCTAAAATGTTACTTAATGGCAATTACTATCTGCACAATCATTTCAGAGAATCAAGCTCTCAGGGTGTTCAGTAATTTGACATATATCTGGGCTTTCTAACTGTGCCACACAGCTGGATGTGTAATATTAAAATGGCACCCATACAGTGGGGAAAAAAAGTATTTAGTCAGCCACCAATTGTGCAAGTTCTCCCACTTAAAAATATGAGAGGGGCCTGTAATTGACTTAAAGGTAAACATCAAATATGAGAGACAAAATGAGATAATAAATCCAGAAAATCACATTGTCTGATTTTTAAAAAAATTATTTGCAAATTATGATGAAAAATAAGTATTTGGTCACCTAAAAACTAGCAACATTTCTGACTCTCACAGACTTGTAACTTTTTCTATAAGAGGCTCCTGTCACGGATCACGCCGCGGCCCGTGCCTTGGACTACGGTTGTGCCTTGTTTCCGGGTCCGCTGTGGCTGCATGTGTGGGGCTGACAGCGTTGGTGTCTTTATGCTCTGTAACTACTCCTGGCTCCCCTGCTGCTCAGCGCTACTCACCTGGTCCCGCTCCCGTGCGTGTCCGTCCTCTGTGGCTTCCCCAGCATGTGTGTGCACCCCATAGGGCGCGTGCTTGCCAGCCTGCTGACATTTATAGACACAGTGCTCCTGCTTCCTGCCTGTGACCTGTGACCTCTGCCTTTATAAGGAACTTCCTCCCTGTACTCTGAGTCAGTTCGTTGGTGTACTTCCATAGAGCTAGACCTCTGTTGCTGAAGCTTCTGCTGCGTTAACCCCTGGTTTCCAGTATTCCTAAGTTTCTGCATTTAACCCTGCGCTGTCCAGCGCACCTGTGCTGCCTGCTGTTTCCTGACGTATTGTCCTCCAGTTTCTCCTGCTTCTGAATGCACTCTGTTACCTGTCTGGGACTCTATCATCTGTTTTACTGCTGCATCATCCGTTTATCAGTTTCCAGTATCCAGCCATCCAGCCCTGCACTTCAGCTACCCACCGTGGGTATAACCATCTGTACCCACGGTGGGCCCTGAGGATCTCCGATACCTGGACGTTTCTAGCCTTGCAGACAGAAAACGTGACAGGTCTTCTGTCCTCCACTCATTACCTGTAGTAATGTCACCTTTTTGCACTTGCTATCAGTATCAAAGACCCCTGACCATACCCTCAGTCACACTCCAAACTTCATCGAGCTGTCGCAGGACACCAGAAAATTGTAGCCCTCCACCAGGCTGGGAGGACTGAATCTGCAATAGGCAAGCAGCTTGGTGTGAAGAAATCAGCTGTGGGAACTTTTTAAGTAGGAGAACTTGCACAATTGGTGGCTGACTAAATACTTTTTTTCCCCACTGTATATGTTGTTTTAGGTCTCCTAGAGCTTACTGCATTGGCTATCAACAAAGAGATCCCAGCAGGGAGGCTTCCATCTATGACATACAAATAGCCCCAGTAGGGTAAAAAGAAAGGGGATATTCACAAAAAAATAACCACTTTAGCATCTATGTTAATTATGTGATAATGTAGTATAAATATATGCACATTTTTTTTTTTTGATGTTTTGAGCTCACTACTCACCTGTATGGAATGCAGATTAATAGTTTACAATCATGAATGACAAATAATGGAGATGAGGCATTACAATGACAACTACCATAGTCCTTATTTAACAAACTATTGTTATGACCTTTCTTAGATGGCAAAATACTTTGGAAATCTTGATGGTATGTATCTAGAATCCTGAGAACAGTTAACCTTTATTTCATCACACATATTACATTCCTACAATCCTTTATCTGGTATACAATTATTTTTTAGCAGCCAGGTTCAACTTTCTATTATATTCCTTTCTAGAGTTCATCTTCTTCCTCTCTACATACTTAGTTGTTTTACAAAGAAAACCTTCAAAAGAAACTCTGTACCAAAGGGAGAAAAAAGAAAATATAAAGATAACATAGTTACATCTTTCCACCAGATAAGAATGAGCCATGTCAATGCAATGCAGTCTGCAAAAGCCTGATAATGTATATCTAATATTTTTAGAGTTCATGCAGCTCTTCTAACTTAAGCAAGGTATTAAAAATGCAATATTTGCAAGGTCAAACACAAGGGTATAAACATTAGCTGAGGAAGATGTCCTTACACTTTAGATTTGCATGCTCAAAATGCTCATCTGTTTACCTTATCATGGCTCATCACTCAACTATATTATTATATTTTACATTTGAAATAATTTAAATAACTAAATATGTAGAACAAAAGCTAAAGTTAAGGGCAGATGTAAATGTATTATAAAAAAAAATTAATAATTTGTAATACGGTACAGATATTAAAAATAATGTCAGTGAGAGGAAGTAGATTAAAACAATAAAAGAAAACAAGAATATTCCAGTACAAAGAAAATTAAATTTATATATGGCTAAATGTTTCACTGGTAGCGCTTACTTTGGGTGGCCACCCAAATTACCTATTAAAATAATCCACTTATCAATCAAGAGTGTATCTATTATTCATTATGGCACTAACGGTATCAGGCTAAATTCACATCTGTGTTGGAGGCTCCATTCATAACCTCAATAGCAGGTGGAAAAAATAGTGCAGCATGCAGCAAAATTCGACATTAGTATCAGTAGGGATAAAAAAAAGTCCTAAACCATAACTTTTATTAATGTAGATCTAAAAAAGCAGGAGCTGACCTGCATATAAAATGTAAAACCATTCCATAAGCCTTGTAAACACATGCCACTATTTCACAGCAGAACATATTGGCGGTGGGGGTGAATTATGTTAATGTTTCAAACCTTTCTGCTTAGTCAGCAAATACAGGTACAAATTGTAGACATACTCGGTTACTACACTTGTTACACCACTTTTGCATAGTGAATTGGGGCACCCCTGTAGTATGGTCACTATTTAAAAGCCCCTCTACAGTGTTTTTGTGAACTGACCGTGCATAAGAATGAGAAGCTCACCATTCACTTTTCTGGGTGTTCCAAATATAGCCAAGTGAGTATGTTCACCTATATTCATGAGTTGACTACCTAGGTGTTATCTGGGGCTTTTTAAAATATATATGCAAATAGTAAGACCCTACGCACTTTTTCATAATTAAATGTATACAAATTTTTCCCCAAACAAAACCGTAGGCACATTAGGCACAGTGATAATGATAAAAATTACTTAGGTGTTCTCTAAAGAGCCTGTCATAGCGCATTTGGGGGATAAATAGTCCTCTTATCATTTTGGTGTTATCTAGAGAGCCTGACAGTCCTCTTATCATTTAGGTGTTATATAGAGAGCCTGACAGTCCTCTTATCATTTAGGTGTTATATAGAGAGCCTGACAGTCCTCTTATCATTTAGGTGTTATCTAGAGAGCCTGTTATAGCACATTAGGGATATTAATAGTGATCCAACTATTTAGTTGTTATCTCAAGAGCCTGTTACAGTGCATTAGTCACATAGATTGTGATCTTACTACTTAGGTGTTCTCTAAAGAGCCTGTTATAGTGCAATTGGTGGATAAATAGTCCTCTTTTCATTTAGGTGTTATCTATAGAGCTTGTGAGCCCTCTTATCAGTTAGGTGTCATCTAGAAAGCCTGTTGTAGTGCAACAGGCACATTGATAGGGATCTTGCTACTTAGATGTTATCTATATATCCGGTTACAGAGCACAAAGATATCCATTATCCTGCATCACCATCTTACTGCTCAGCATATTGGGTTTTATTACAAAGTTATACATACTCAAAAAATTTGGGTTAGTGTTGAGCAATTTTTATCGACAAAGTTGAAATCGGCACGGTATTTTGTTGATCGGATTTTTTCGATCCGCGATATTTAGGTTAAATCTGGCATAATCTAAAAATTTTGCGCCTTTTTCTGACTTCTGTTTTTTGGGTGGCCAGCAAATCGCTTGGAAAAAATAGGCAGGGGGAGCTGGGTGGGTGACGTTATGAGGGGATTGTATGGTTGGATTGGCGGGAAAAAATCACATGACCCGTTTTACATAGAACACCCCTTCCTTTTCTGTGTGTGGTCTGTGTCCCCTAAGAGGAGGACTTTTGTGCTCGGTTCTCTCAAAAACAGTCAGAAAAACTATTCTTTTGTTCAAAACAGACAACATTTTTTGGCTGGAACATTAGAACTTAGGAGATTACAGATTTTAGTTTTTGTTACTTAGGTGAGAATTTTAAAGGAGCATCTGCGCCGTACAGCGCAGGGGGGGGGGGGGGGGGGGGAAAACACAGACAGGGGCTGGAAGGCAAGGGTTTTTAAAAGGAGATGGATAATTGTGCTGCCCAGACTCGTTTTGCCCCTGATTGAAATGGGTTTTTTTTAAAAGTTTTTGGCATTTTTTGGTGAAATATTTTCTTGTTTTTTGTGCCCCTGTACTTTTTGGGGATACAGTCTTTTTAAAAATACAGGGTATTTGATAGGTGCAAAACTACCTTTTATTATTTGTACCGTTTTAATTAGGTTTTTTTTCCTTTGGCGCAGTCAGTTTTGTTCAAGACCCACTTTGTTCTTCCCAATGGTTACGAACTTTTCTAGTCACAGGGGGTGTTTTTAGGGCAAAAACCAAGGGTTTTATTATCGTTACACAATTTTTAAAAGGTTTTGTTACTTTGGGCAGCCCGCTTTGTTCTAGAGCCACCTTGCACTTAAATTTAATACAGCAATTTTTGTAGTCACCGCGGTTTTTGTAGGTGAAAAAAACCCTTTTATTATCCGTATAATTTTTTACATTTGGGTGTTTTTTTTTATTTTGGGTGGGCCCCAGTTTTTTTCATAGAGCCCTTTTTGCACTTAAATTTGAATACAGAAATTTTGTAATACCGCAGGGTATTTATTGGTGCAAAAACCTGTTTTTTATCCGTACGCAATTTAAATGGGTTTTGTTCACTTTGCGCAGTCCACTTTGTTCATAGGCCACCTTGACTTAAATTTGAAAACAGGCATTTTATAGTCACCGCCGGATGTTTTTAGGTGCAAAAAAACCAGTTTTATTACCATCACAATTTTTACGTGTTTTCACTTTGGCACAGTCCAGCTTTTTTTTATGGCCACCTTGCACTTTAAATTTGAATCAGGAAATTTTGTAGTCACGCGGTGTATTTATAGGTGAAAAAAACACCTTTTATTATCCGTTACTTTCAAAAGGGTTTTTTTTTCTTTGGTGGGCCAGTTTTGTTATAGGCCACCTTGTACTTAAATTTGAATAAGAAATTTTTGAGTCACCGCAGGTGTATTTAAGGGTTTGCAAAAAACCCGTTTTATTATCCGTACAAAATTTAAAAAATGGTTTTGTTACTTTGGCGCAGTCCAATTTTTTCATAGGCCACCTTGCATTAAAATTTGAATACGCAATTTTTTAGTCACCAAGTGTATTTTAGGTGCAAAAACAGTTTTTTATTATCCTTACCAATTTAATTGGTTTTTCCTTTTGGCGCAGTCCAGCTTTGTTCATAGACCCACCTTGTTTAAAAATTTAAAATACAGCAATTTTGTAGTCCCCGATGTTTTATAGGTGCAAAAAACCCCGTTTTTATCGCAAATTTTTAAATAGCTGTTTTTAAATGGTGCGGCCCTATTTTTTTTTCAATTACCCACGTTGTACGAAATTTGATGAAACATTTTCCTAGCAACTGTTTCGTTTGTCATTGTTAAAAACGCAATTTTCACCCGTGTAACTTCTAAATAGTTTTATTGCGTCTTTTGAATCTCAGTTTGGCGAGTAGCGCACTTGCATGATTTTTTTTTGAAAACTATAATTCCTGTCCTATGGGCATTTGTAAACCCCTGGGAAAAAGGGGAAGAAATTTTTGATTTTGTCTTAGGGGTTTTTCCACCAGCCGTTTACGGTATTCGCTGAAAAATTTCAGTTTCAAATCTAGTTGGCTGTGGGAAAATTAGGGGATTAAGAATAGCTGTTGATTTGCTGCTTTTAATAAAAACTGTCAAAAATCTTCCATATTCTTACATTTTTAATTTTCGAACATGGAGAGAAATGCAGTGGTAAGCAGCAAAGAGGGGGATAGGACGGAGGTGGGGGGTAAGAGGGAAGGTGTTTCCTTCCAGTGGGGCCCAACACGCATGCCAGGGATTTTCGGTTGCAGGACCGTAGGCCCTGTCACGTGGTCGGGGGCCCTGTGAACTGTAACGAACAGCGTCCCCCAATCGTTCTTCAGGGGTTTAATGAAAAACTGCATCCACCCAAAATTTGTCAAAAGTGGCTCAAGGGTCTTTTTTGTTTTTTTTTGGGGGCATTTTTGCTGTGAATTAGATATACTAAAGGTCCTTTTTAAAAAAAAGGGTTTCAAAACAGACATTTGTCTTCAAATTGTCAAAAAAGGGCCCCAAGGGTGGGGTTTGGTAAAAAAATGGGAATGGTGGGACACTATTAATGGACACAATTGCAAATGACTTTTTTTGAAGATCTTTAAAATAGCTAGCAATCCCTGTAGTGAGAAAACCCCATTTAATAAAATTTAAAAAAAAAGGAAAAAAGACGTGGTGGGTTTCCCCATCTTTTTTAAAAATTTTTTTTTCAAAAAAAATTAAATACTAAAAAATTGCTGTACAAAATAGTGATACAAATATTCCTCTGAATTTTAAAAGGAAGGTACGAAACTTGAACGATGTAGGTTCCCCAGGAGGTATAGTCAATGTAAAGTTCAACTAAAATGGGGGTTTGAAAGACTCCTTTTTCCGGCCTTTTTAATTTTGGGGGTCATGCGGGTTTTGGGGGGCTATGCTGTGGCCCAGAACGATATAGTCATTGTCCATTCAACTAAAATTGTGGTTGAAGTTTCCCCTTTTTCCGGACTTTTTAATTGTGGGTCAGACAGGTTTAATGGTATACGCGTTCCCAGGAAGGTAAGTCAATGTCCATTTCAACTAATTGGGGTTTGAAAGCTCCTTTTCCCGGCATTTTTAATTGTGGGTCAGGCAGGTTTAACCCCTTTAAGACCTTGGCGTTCCATAGGTAGGTCGTTTGGGGGTTAAACCACTGGCGTTTGGTTCGTCCTGAGGATTGGCAAACTCTAAAGCAGAGTTAGCCGCGTCGGCGCGGGGTGTCAGGGCTGTTTTTTAAACAGGTGACATCCCGCACCATCGGCCCCGACCCCGGATCGTTTTGGGGGGGGGGGGGGGGGGGGCGGTAAACCCCGTTTTATCCGGAAAATCCCCGGGTCGCAATAACTAAGGAGAGGGCGGGATATCGTCCTCCCGTGTCTCTGCCCGGCCGGCAGCAGGCACGGTGGCGACCGTGGGGCTCCTGCCTCCTTAAGACACCAGGGAAGGGGAAAAATCCCCTTCCCCGGGTTTTTGTGACGTAAAGACGCCCGGCCGTCCCCTGTGGCACCCCCCGGAACGTGACTGACAGTTGTATAGGAACCAGTCATAGCAACAAGCTATGCACTGATTCCTATTGAATGAGAGATCTAAAGATCTCTCATTAAAACCCCCTATGGGGAAAAGTAAAAAAAAAATGTGAAAAAAGTAAAAAAAAAAAAAAAAAGTGAAAAAAAAGTAAAAAACAAACACGAAAAAAAAAATAAAAAAACGTACACCCCCCTTTTCCCCTTAACAAACCCCAAACGCCCCAAAAAAAATAAAAATAAAATTTAAAGTAACCCCTATTTTGGGATCGCCCCATGCATAATGACCCGCCCAAAAATTGTATGTAATTAAAAAAAAACCCGTACGGTGAACGCCGTAAAAAAAAAAAAAAAAAAAAAAACAATCAAGAATTAAAAATTATTGTTCATCCCGCGCACATAAATGGAATAAAAAAACGACCAAAAAATCCCATAAATCCAAAGTTGTACCAATTAAAAAATTTTTGTTTTATCCCACAAAAAAAAAAGTCCCTTTTACACTTGTATACGGAAAAATAAAAAATGTATAGCTCTCAGAAGATGCGAGCATAAAATATTTTTTTAAAAAACTAAAAACATTTTCTTTTTTTTTAAATGCTTGCATAAAAAAAACTATATAAAAAAGGGTATCGCCTAAAAGTAGCGACCCCCAAAAAGAAGCTAATTTTTCACGGATACTGCACGGGAGCCCTGTTTAAAAAAAAAAAAAAAAAACATACTAGGATTGCAGTTTTTCTTACCCTGGCCTCAAAAATGGGTTTAAAAAGCAATCAAAAAGCCTTGTCCCCCCAAAAAAGATACTAATAAAAACGTCAACTCCTCTGCAAAAACAATCCCCAACAGCTCAAGACAAAAAATTTAAAAGTTTTGGCTTCAAAATATGGGGATGCAAAAACGTATTTTCCCGTTTGAATAAAAGTGTTTTTATTTTAAGCAGTAAAAACCCTAAAAAAATATACAAAAATTGGGGTTTGGTGTAATCGTATTGACCGTGAGTAAAACCCATTCCCTATATAGTCGTGACCGCTATAAAAAATAAAATAAAAAACACTCCAGATTCTGTATTTTGTTCAAAACATCTTTCATAACCTTAATAAAAAAATGAAAATAGCATCATAGCACCACATAAAGGTACCCAAAAAAAAAACTTCAATAAACCCCCAAAAAAAACAAGCCCTACACAGCTCTGCACACAGAAAAAAAAAAAAGTTATGGCTGTCGAATGGCAAAAAAAAACGCATTTTTTTTTAGACGATTTTACTGTGTAAAAAAAATAAAACAGAAAAAACTATATAAAATCTATATCATTGTAATTTTACCCACCCCCCTGTAAAGTTATACATCAATTACATGAGGCGAATGCTGTAAAATTGAAACTCAAAAAACAATGATGAACTGTGTTTTTCCCCCCTTTTTTATTGCCCCAAAGCTAAAAAAAAATTGGAAACCTGTGTGCCAAAAGCAGAATACACCCCCAGTGGATCCCGATGGGGGGTTGAATCCCAAAATGGGGGGACTTCGGAAGTTTCGCCTGTTCTGCTATTTGGGGGCTTTGCAAATGCGGACAGGCCCCCCCAAAATCTGGTTTTAAAAGCCAAAAAAGCGCTCCCTCCTTTACGCCCCCGCCCCCCCCCCCCCCCCCCCTCCCCAAACAGCAGGGTTTTAAACCCCCATGTAGGGTATTGCCCAAATTGGAAAATTGCTTAACAAATTTTGGGTTCTTTTTTCCAGGATTCCTTGTATATGTGAAACATTTTAAGCAAAATTGCAGATTTTTTGGAAAAAAATTTTTTTTTTTTCTTTTCAAAGCTTATGCTAAAAAAAAATTTTGAATACCCTTGGGGTTATATTCTCAATGCACCCCCGGAATTTTTCCGTAAGGGTGTTTTTTCCCAAAATGCGGTTATTTAGGGGGTGTTTTTAAGTTTTGCACCTTAGGGTGTCCCCCCCAAAACCCGAAAAAGGCGCCTAAATAAAATTTTTTATTGAAAATGAGACCTGAGTCCCGGGGGTGCTCCTCCTATTCTGGGGTTAGGTTGAGCCCAAAAACTGCACTAGGGCCAATATGGGAATCTTAAAAACGGCAGACCCGGGGGAATTTTTTAAGTTGCATTTACCCAGTACATTTACCGTATTCCCGTAAATAAAGGTAAAAATGAAAATTGCAAAAAAGTGAATTTTGAAATTCACCTCCACTTTGCTTTAATTTCTGGAAATTCTAAAGGGTTTTCAAACTTCCTAAAAAGTGTGTAAATCGTTAAGGGGTCTAGTTTTTAGATGGGTTTTTTTTTGGGGTATCAACTCAGGCCAACAAAAACGTCAGAAATGGAGTGGTCCCTAAAAAAATGTTTTGCAAATTTTTGAAAAATTTTGAGAAATTCTACTAAATTTTTAAGCCCCTAAGTCGTAAAAAAAAAAAAAGACATTTAAAAAAAGATGCCAACCTATAGTGGACATTGGTAGATGCTGTTTTTAAAATTTTTTGTGGTGGAATAATTTTCTGTTTGCACGCAGAAATTTTGCAACTTTAAAATCGCTAATTTTTCCCAAAATTTTATGAAATTTTGATATTTTTCACAAAAAAAAAGGATTGTATGGTTTAAAAATTTCTTTCTAACTTAAGCACAATGTGTCACGGAAAAAAAACCTGAATAACATGGGTGATAAAAATGTCAAAAATTATTTTCACATAAATGGACACATGTCAGATTTCAAAAAAAAGGGTGGGTCGGAAGGCCAAAAGGTGGGTCCTTAAAGGGGTTAATGGCCATACTCCCGGGAAAGGATAGGTATAGTCAATGTCCAGTTCAACTAAAAAAGGGGTTAAAGACTCCTTTTTCCCGGCATTTTTTAAACTGGGGGGTTTGATAGGTTTAAGGGTCATGTGCGTTCAGGACAGGGATAGTCAATGTCAGTTCAAGTAAAATGATGGTTTTAAAAAAATACCGCTTTGGCAGGGATGTGAAGGGGCTTGATTTTTCTTTTTGTGGCTTTTATAAAACCCAAGTGTGTTGTAAGGGTGTAGCACGTATAAAATTTTACTGTTATGGATGTTAATTCCCGCTTTTTTCCCGCCCTGTTTGGGGGTAAGAAGAAGGGGTTTTTTTTCCCTAGACTTAATGTTTTCGGTGATAATTAGATAAACTATTATCGATATCGGAAATGTCTGTAATTGCCGATATCGACTATCGAACCGGGGGAGTGTCGCGTATCGTCTCCTATTAGGGGTATTTGGCTTTTGGTTGAAATTCCAAGATGGACACAAAATTTCTTAAAATTTGTTTTAAAATTAAGTAAATTAAACTATCTCTTAACCTTAGAATGTACATGTCCAACTGTTCAATGTTTCAGTACTTTTTGCCCCAAATTGCTGATCTTTAACAAGGGCCTAATGGCAAAAATTTACAAAAAGGGTTTGTCCTGAATCATCCCAATTTAAAATTTAGGGGGTTTAATTTGAATTGGGGTTTAAACAGTCCTCCCCATCATACTTTCCATTTTGTCAACATTTTTGGTCCTATTAGTTCATAAAAAAAAATTAAAAATTTTTAGGGTTTTATCCTGAAAATTTTAACCCAAAAACCCCAAAAAAACTCTAAAATTTGTAGTTGTTTTTTCTTTACAAGAAAAAAATCGACTCATTATTTCAGTCAGCAAGTGAATTAAATAACAATGAAAAATCCACAAGTAGGAATAGTACAAACATACAGATGTGTTTTGGGAACACCCTTTTTTTGTGCTATCAAAAACCCCATTTTACCTGCAAAAATTATGCCTGATAAAAAAAAGATTTAAATTAGCTTCAGCGACATAAGTACTATACTTGTGGTTTTTAATGTTAAGTTGTGGGAAAATAGGAATGGATTAATATAAAAATATTAAATCCTGTCTAACATTGAGTCCTATCGGAAATTGTGTGCCCAAGGAAAATTTCCAACAATCTTCTCTGAATAACTGCTTATGTAAGTTACAACCTCATTTATTTTTAACTTTTTCTACACCTATAAATGTCTCTGGATGTCATATAGATATTATACACAACTGGTTTAATGGCATCAGATAAGAGTCTTCTAATCCCCACCTTAGACACATTGGAGGTACACTCTACATATCGAAGTCGATACTGTGTACATATTTTCAAATACATAGCTTTCTTTGTATTACAGTTTATGTAATCTCATATTTTGTACATTTTGCCATTTGCACAAGATAAAAATCTGAAGGTAGTATCAATATATTTATATGCCGTGCATTTCTTGTGTTCACATTTGTATTTTTCATATTTAGTATTACTATCTATTTGGCTTACAAAAAGACTTGGAGTAACATAAGAACCAATAGTAAAGGACCCATTAAGAAGCTCCTTGTAGTATTGTGTTGATATTACTATTTGTATGCAACAAAGATACATGTTTCTTATTGATAGTTACAATTAATTTAAATTGTGCACTGTAATTAGTTGAAAAAGTAATTAAGTCAGATGGCTCTTGTTGATTATGTCTGTTTGTCGAATAAGATTTTCTCTAGGAGCATTAGAAAGTCATTTTTGACCTCTGTGTAGAATTTTGGCAGTCTGACACTGGTGAAGACCATTCTCTTACAACTATTTATTGTGCAGTTCCAATTAAAAGAAATTCCAGGTGTGCCGTGCTCAGAGGCCTTCCGGGGGTTTCCCCTGTTCTCTCTTTCCATGGTCAAAGCCCGATCACCACTGTGGTCAATGATTAGATGCAGCGGTCACACACTCATAAGGCATGTCACTGTCATAAATATTTGTGGGAAACTACCAAAGTATTTACCAGATGAATACTGATTTTATTTTTTTTAATTTTAGAACATTATCTGCTTTTATTTTTCTTTTTTTTTCACTCTTGATCAACTTAGTAACTGGCTGCACTATATTTCAAATTGTTGTGAAACTTTAAGTCAAAAGAAAATAATAAATCTGTCTTAGAATGGTAGGCATTTATAACCTAATTTATTGTTTGAGGTCCTGCAATATCATTTTTACTAGGTTCAAGTCAGGACTTTAAAAATATAAATCCAAAATATTAAACAAAGCATGCTTAGGGTGGGAACAGAAGATCCATTTTGTGGTACAGTACAGAATTGATGGCTAATTTAGTAATAATTAGATGTATCTTGTTTTGCAGAAATCAGTTCAACCAACTATTTTCCTATCCATGCTGGCTGAAAATGTCTAGCTTCTTCTGCTTTTCATTACCTACAATAAATTCAGGTTGATAGGTTTTCATGGATGAACTGCAAATCTTGCCTCATCATCTTCATTATTAATACTGCAATTTTTGTGAAAAACAAGTTATCAAACACATTTTTGGCAAGTGAGATAAAGTATTAAACCCAATGACCAAATTGAAATAATAATTCAGTTCAGTTGTTTAAGCAGCAAGACTGGATTGCAATTTACCCTCTCCAATATCCACATTAAAACACACTGAACCTTATATTTTCAGGACACTAGTTGCCAGAGGTTTTCTTCAAGAATGCTATACTATGATAAGTAGACGTTTTAGAAAAGAAGAGAATAGAATACAATTTATCCATTTGGAAAGCATTACAAAGGTTTTGTTTTTATGGCTCTGAAGCTTTGTTGAGCCACAATTTGTTCTCCAAATAGAACAGGAAGAGGTTTTCTTGGGAACGACTGACCTGGCCTCTTTGCAGGCTACTTCAGAATTAGCTTATGTTGATGACTTCATAATATGAAACAGACTGGTCAAAAATAAGAAGGAAAAAATCAACATGGTCCAAGGGCAGCATCAAGGCTGATTTAGATTTGTAACAACACTTGGACAACCCTAAAGCAATTTGAGAAAACACCTTCAAGCAAACATTTGGAAACATATTGCGCCCTGTATGAATTCGAATACGTCTTTTTTTTTTTACTTGGCACCGACGCTCCAGTTCTAAATATATATAGAGAAGTGTAGACTACAACAGTATGTATTAAAATGTTTGGCGCATTATATACAGGTGCTTACATGTGCAATACATATACAATGCGCCAAACTTTGCATTACAGTTCCGCATCAAACTTTGGCACATTAAAATGTGTTGTCAGGCGCACATTGTGCCAAGTTTGGTCATACTATTCATAAGCAGTGCACCTTCTCATAAGAGCTAATCAGGCATATACCGTAGCTGCATGTCCCCACCTGCCAATCAGCATTCCAGGTCGATGTTGCTAACGGTATAAACAAATACTATACCCTTGCGAGACATAGCGGTGTCTGAGAGGAGAGGAGTTGTAGACAGCTCTAACACTATGGACTCCGTCTAACTAAAAAATCCAACCTTGCATATGTTTGGTCTCCTAAGCTGAAACGCTATGATGTGGAGCTACTGCATGAGCAATCAGGTGAACTCGTTCTAAAGAACATTACACTGTTGTGTGAAATCTAATGAATCGTTATTATTCAAGTTTTTAAGAAGTTTGGATAAAGCCTTTTTTACTTATAATAAGGAATAGTATTTGTTTATACCGTTAGCAACATTGACTTGGAAGTTTGGTCATACATCTGTAAAGAACCGGCAATATACGGCAAAAAAAAGGCATATGCGAATTCATACATGTCGCCTATAATTTTTGTAATGAAAAGGCCCCATTTTGTCTTAACGAAAGAAAATACAGCATTCCACTTAAATAATATCAATACATTAACATAGGAGTTTAGGTGTGTCGAATGGAGATGCTTTACTGCTTCAAGACTTGGACCAATAAACATCTTAACAAAAAAAAAAAAAACTCTTCACTGTAGCAGACAATTTGTATGGAGATTGTGAGATCATTTATCCAAAAACCAAAGCATGTGTACCAGCCCGTAAAACAATTATCCAAAGCATAAATACAAGTTTACACCTTACAAGCTTAAACAAACAAAACACAAATCCTGAGTTGATGTAAGTTTTGAACTGATCTCTGCAGAGACATGCTATTCTTCTGTTATTACTTGTAAAAATGTACAAATAAAATGAAAACTGGGTGTTACCATTCCCCTAGGCAATTGGGTATGCTTCACACAGCCTTTAATCAGTGTTAACAGGTCTTCTCTAAAGCTAATAATAAGAAGAATCAATAAGTTGAGGGTCAGGGTGGTTGATCATCCATTGCTTCAACACTTAATGATTTCTAGTTACAGTTATTTAGTATTATTTTCCAACATGCCTTGGAAACACTGCTAAAGAAGCTGTTTAACTCGATGTAACTCTTAATCAAAACATTACATTTGGCAACATTGATGAGATCGGTAGCCTTATCTTAGGTTTCTTTATTTTCCAAAACAATAACAGCATTGATGATGAGGATCAAACCGTTATAGTTTTACATATTAGTTTGTTGAGGGATTTTTTATACATGTTGTTTTTTTACCAAATGTTAGAAGCTTGTTAAACTTGTTGTTTCAGTTCATTAGTCAGAAATCTGCAAATCAGGCTTGGCAAAGGTTTTTTTGGCATAAACAATTTGGGAAACAAGTAACAGATGCAGAATTTCATTATGCTATGGACCATTGTTAACTCTTTTACTACCATCTGTACTTCCTGATAAATATAACCAAATTTAGCAGTGTAATACCAACATGTACACAACGACCAGCACAAAAAGACATTGTTCCATAACTCCTCTATCTACCTAAAAGGCATGCTGACCGCATAGATCCATGTTATAATCCTGAAAACCTCTATACACTGCACAATAAGAAATTTACGAAATAATAATAAAAAAAAAATATATACAATTTTTTAAAAATATTTTTCCAAAATGCACAAAAAGTCATTAATAGGCTGTGTACACTTCCAAACCTGGAAAAATATGCTTTAAAAACTAAGGGTGACATGCATGAAACCTGAAGTTGATACGCCAGTTCTAAATCCATATAGAGGAGTGTAGAATACGACAGTATGTATAAAGAATGTTATGTGGCAAACATTTTAGCTTTTCCTTAGCCATGGTATGGATTTGTATGTCAGTTTCCCTACAAGCTTTGGCGCATTTTTGGTTCATTCAAAAATGTTGTGTCTAGTGCAGGATGTGGCAAGTTTTCTGGTATGACTATACATACATCTGTCGGACAGGGCTACAACAGTTTTTCGGCTCAAAGCACAACGGGAAACTGGCGCAGCCCCGTTCATACATGTCGCCCTAACAATGCATATTTTTACTGTTTACCTCTAAGTACATAGACTATTGTAATCAGTTTACAATGCACAAAGGTTAACAAATGCACAAAGAAATCCAAAATGTAATTTGAAGCATAGCTAAAGTTCTACTTGACAAACATAACAATAACAAAGTATATGGGCAACATGGGCGCCGACACGCCAGCATTCAAAAATGCTGTACCTAGCATAAATTTTGGCGTACAACTGTTCATACATTTATAGAACAAGGCTGCAACAGTTTTGTGGTTCAAGATAATGGTGCAGCCCTGGTCATACATGCTGCCCTATTTATTTTGGGTTATTCCCATAAATATGATCATATATGTATATCCGATACAAAGTTATACCTTTTTGTCATTTAAATAAACATTTAGCAGCATTTTAAAATGTAAATCTAACTATTAAGTGGTTGCTAGTGGATCTAACCATGAATGTACAATACTGTCTGTGGATGCATATGCCCAAATCCTGATCCTGCCTTGCTAATTGTGACTAGGTCATCTAATAAAGAAAACACTTCTTTGAGCATGCGCTTATTCCTGTGACTGGCTACTGACTATAGGAGAACCTTATACGATTAATGACGGAACAGAGAGTTCATCATCGACCAGGTTGAAGAGGGATGTCTGGCAGAAGCTGTATTGGAATGGGGCTGCTGTGTCTTTTGGGCATAGAGCACACAAAAACAGCCTATTATGATTATATTTGATACTCTTACCTATTAAGATAAAGGGCAGAATTAAAGTGCACTAACAATAGACTTGAGTTGGCTTATCATCGCCCTGGAGTTCAGGTCCTACTGACCTCTATCGATAGTCTGTAATCCTGGCTTAAAGTTATATAACACACTGCAGGGTACGTATAAAATAAGCATTTACTGTGAGCTTTTTTTCCAGCATCCCCCACTCCTGTAAAAACTATGTTGTTTCCCTCAGACAACAGAGAAATTGTACATTTTGAGGTCAAGGAGCTCTGTTAGTTTATAGCCATAATATAGCACTGTGTCAGCCTTATCTTCAGCCAACATTTATTATAAAATCTCCGGCTCCTCAGCCTCTTTTGTGCATTGCTCCCTGACGACACTTCTCTATATGCTAATTAGAGGTATCATTAAGGAGTGTGCAGACTAAAAAGAAGTAGTCTGGGATTTGTAGACTCCCAACAATGAAATGTGGTTCTGACACACCGAATACGGATCTGCTGCACATATACAAGGAACCACTGAGCACAAGTTCAAAGGTAAAACAACATAAAAAGATAGATTTATATGTAAGATTAATATAACTTATAGTTATCTGTTAAGGGATGCAATAACTTATGGTTATCCATCCAACAGACTTAGATATAAGTAAGATGCCATGTTATGGCATACAGGAACATTAAAGTGTCTCCAAATGTTCATCAGCATGAGTGGATCTGTTAGGCATTTTTGGTTTCCCAGTTGGTCATTACCCTCTTAATGACTTATGACGAAAATGTACATAATAATCAAATTCTAGTTCTCATTTCATGATGTACACTTTCATGATGATGATTTCATCTTGTGGGTGCTGTCACTGCAGCTATACAATCAATGGCAGTAGTGGGGCTCTATTACACAGCCATGTGCCTTTCATAGACACATGATCAGGGCTAACTCCAATCCTAGCAGTTCAATGTAATTACTACAAATATTATTATTATTATTATTATTATTATTATTATTATTATTATTATGTTTTTTTTTTATCTAGCCCTGTATATACTAAATGTAAGCGTGAACCTATTTCATTTATTGTCTGCAGTCAAACAAAAAAATAAATCAGCATGTTTTCAATGGATATATTTCTAAATTATTATTTTCATTATACTATAAATAGAAAATAATATCCAATGCCAATATTTAGTAACACATTCATCCGTCTAGGTCAAATTAAAGCTTTTCAAGAGCAAAATTATTTCATGACTGCAGAGATGAATAATGATGACATACAATCATGACTGAAGCTGATGTGGATTGAAAGATGGTTTTTGGATGCCCAACAAAATAATAACCTGGAAAAGAATCAGAGAAGTTGAGTCGTGTTAGGGTTGAAAGGAATGATCTTTTTGGTATTAAGCCTCCAAGGCAAAAAAAAAATAATAATTGAACCTAATCAGAATTTGTCATTTTAAAGTAGCAACAGTATTATATATTTATTTGTGTTGTTTATTTATAAATGTGGAATTAAGTTGATTTGTGGTGTCATTTTAAGGCTAAAAACAAATTCACAGAGTTTTTCCATTATTGTTATACATTGTACATTGAAAAAGAGCGAATGATTGATTGACTCATTAGAATTATGTTAATGTTCTATATCCTCTGGTCTGAGTTACAAAACATAATGGAATTGATTGAAATAGTTTCTGAAGAAACAACTGTCTTGTCTTTCAGACCTATCAATCTGAATATAGTAATCGCCAGTACAAACACAATCAATAGCGCATCTGATTTTCCATAGTTGCCATCTTACACATATGAATACAAATCATCTTCAATCAAGGTTTTAGAACCAGTTAACACAGGACACCTTTAAAATTCTTGTGGAGTCCATCCCCAATGGGCCAAAGTTGTTTTGTTACCATATTGTCACAATACACTAATCAGGTTTTTTATGTTGATCAATGTACAAGCATCAATTTAAGCAATATTGTATTTAAAGAACTGACAACGCAAATTTCTTAATACTATTAGACTATTCATGTTTTAAGGCCACACAGTTACACAAGACAATATTTCAATATTTAAAAAGATGCAATGGAGGCATGGGTGGCATCTTTATATCCTGTACTCCTAACAACATGATCCAAAGTAATGAGAAGATTAATTACCTGTGCTGCTACTGTTGTAAATCATTTTATTTCTGTTCCAGGTGCAGCAGCTCATGAGAAACGTGAGGATTATTAGTGCATATTCATCCAGATCATGCTTTAGGCAATGGGCTCGCTGTTTGATTCTGTTGATCTTTTTCTTTTTACACTAAGATATGCTGCTCACAAAATGTTAGGGATATTTGGCTTTGGGTTGAAATTTCAGAATGAACATTTCTTGAGATTTTTTGGAAATTAACTAAATGAGATCATCTCTTAATTTTAGAATACACAATTTGCTGATTCTAACAAAGAACTTAATGACAAAATTCACAAAAGGTGTTTGATCCCTGAATACCCTAATAAATTTAGGGGATCAATTTGAATTTGGATTTAATCAGTCCTCCCCATCATCCTGTTCACATTTTGACATTTTGAGACTAAGATAATACCTTTTAATTGATCAACAGAACCTCGCCATTGTGAGACTTCAAGCATGATGCACTCAGACGAACGTGGCCACTGAGTTTAGAGTGTCACAGAGTGTCGTCAGCAGGTTGTATCAGAGATACAGGGAGACTGGAAGAGTTACAGAAAGGCAAAGAAGTGGATGTCTTTTGGCTACATCACACAATGATGACCACTTCATTGTAAACAATGCAATATGGATACCATGAATACCACACAACTCCAGGGACGTTTAAGGGAGGTAAGATTCAACCAAGTGTCATGTTCAGGCCATTCGTAACTGTTTACATTAGCGTGGTTTGCATGCTAGACGACCGACATAAGTGTGTGATGTAGCCCCTTCTTTGCCTTTCTGTGATTTTTCCAGTCTCTCTATATCTCTGTTGCAACCTCTGATGTTACGAAATAGCAGCCCTATTATTACTTTACACAAAACAGAGCTGTAATACAGTCATATGATTTAGCATTTCATAAAAAGTAATAATGAATAGTAACTAGATGTTCTGTTTCAACTGTTTATCTGTCAAGTGCTGTGCAACAATTCTTGCACAGTAGAACTACATGTAACATCACAAGTAGGTATGTAAATAAGCTGTTCTTGATACTATTGTCAGTGTTAGAAATGAATACAGGGGTGTACCTAGAGAAGCCTAGACCCCATAGCAAACTTTTGGATTGGGCCCCACCCTGCCAGCCCCTTCCCTGACCACAAACATTTACCAATATCACATGATAATCATGCATTTATTAGATAATTGAGCAAATACCACACCATATACATCACCATCATGCTGCTACCAAACAAATCCCACAAGACCAACAATACTTATAACGTTACTACATAAGGACCCAATTATACAGCCACAACACAACCCCAAATTACCACCACATAGTGACTGAATAATATTGCTATATTATTACTGAATAAAGATAATATAACATTCATACAATGCCTATGTAGTGGTAATTACCAGTTGCACACAGGCTCTGCAGACATACTATAAGTGATTACAGTGCAGCTACATCCAGTGACTCACAGGTGATGTCTTTTCTGATTAGTTGATCACTTTCCTTTTTATACTCCATTCAGTTCAGACCGCCATGCTGACTTCTCCCTACCAACACTCATCCCTGCAAAATTTGCACACAAATATCTTAGAATCCTCACTTTTCCAGCAACTCCCTCATTGTCTCTCACCCCCTGTACAAACTTCCCATGGGTGGGAGAGCAGGTACAGGCTATAGCGGAGAGACACAGTTTCCTAGGCGGTGGGGAGGTACAGATTACTACCCCCTGGAGATTTTGCTACAGCTATGGTCTGTATCCCTCAGAATCATACTACCAGGTAGGTAGTTGGGAGCTTCAGCTAGGTAGGTAGGCAAGGCTTTAGGTAGATAGTTAAATAGGCAAGACCCCACGTAGGCAGATAGGCCCCAAGTAAGTAATAAGATCGCCGTTAGATAAGTTGGTAGGCATTAGTTAGGTCGTTAGATCCCAGATAGTTAGATAGGCCTTAGATAGGTAGGTTGGTAGGCTCCAGATAGGTAAGTAGGCCCTACATAGGTAGGTTGGTAGGTTCTCAGGTAGGTAGGTTGGCTTCAGGAAGGAACAGAGGTAGGTCCCAGGTAGGTAGGTGGAAGTAGGCCCCAGTTAATAAGGTATATAGGCCCCAGGTAGCTAGGCGGCGGTTTGTAGACTCCACGTAGGTAGGACCAAGTTAGGTAGGTAGATAGGCCCCAAGTAGGTAGGTAGGCATAAGTAAAGCTGGATGACACTGCATGCCCCAACTGTAGCACTCAGTTTTCCTATCATGGAAAGCTGGGTGTTACCTGTGGGCGATGGGTGTCACCCAATTTCCCTGCATTCTGAATAAAGTCCCCAACCCATGTATTTGTATATGTGTAATGTTTGTTTATTTACAGGTTTCCCTTCTGGACTACTACGGATTTGGTGGACTACGACGGATCAGCCTTGGATTTTCTTTTTTTTTTTATATAATGGTAAAACAGGGCTGTTGTTGGGGAGTGTTTATTTAAATAAACGTTTTTGAGTGCAATTTGTGTCTGTTTTTTTTCTTTTTCTTTTCTTTTTTCTTACTAATGGAGAGGTGAGACAGATGCCTCTCCATTACTATCGTTTAGGCTTGGTGACAGCCAACGGTGGTTTTTGTCACCACAAGGCTCACAATAATCCTGTGTCACTATTACTTCAGTACCCAACACACCAGTGGTACTGGGAAGAGACAGTTTTACCATCAGAAGCAGACCCTCTAATGTGATGGTCAGCTTCTGGGTGGCTGTGGCCTGATATTTTTAGAATAGGAAGGAACCAGTATCCTTGGACCTTTCCATTCTGATAGTATCAGGCTGTAACTGTCAGTTTTACCTTGGCTGGTTATGGACAATGAGGGGGGACCCCACATCAGTTTTTTGTTTTTTTTTAAAATTATTTATTTATTGAGAATCTGAACTAGCCAATTTTCATATTCTCAATAAATAAATGATTATTAAAAGAAATAAAAGCTGTGGTTTCCCCACTATTTTCCATAATCAGTCAAGGTAAATCCAACAGCTACAACCTGATAATATCAGAATAAGAAAGTTCATGGATACTGGTCCCTTACCGTCCTAAAAATGCCAGCCATCCCAGAAGCGGACCAAAACATTAGATGATCCTCCTTCTAATGGTAACCTGGGTCTTCGCAGTACCCCTGGTGCATTGGGTACTGGGGTAATAGTGACTGAGGGTTAGTGTCAGCACTTTGGTGACAAAAACCACCAGAGGCTCTAACCCCATGTCACTATTATCTGAGTATCCAATGCGCAAGTGGTACTGGGAAGAGCTGGGTCACCATCAGAAGCAATGTGATGGTTTGCTTCTGGAATGGCTGCAGGCTGGTATTTTTAGGATGAGAAGGGATCAGAATCCATAGACCTTCCCATTCTGATACTATCATGCTGCAGCTGTCAGATTTACCTTGACTAGGTAAGGAAAATAGGGAGTATCCCACGTGTTTAATTTATTTTAAAAATCTTTTATTTATTAATAATACAAATAATGGATAGTTTAGATTTTAAATAACTGACGTGGTTCCTCCAGATTATCCATAACCAGCCAAGGTAAAACCGACAACTGCAGCCTGAATCTATGGATTCTAGGTTCATGGATACTGGTCCCTCCCCATTCTAAAAATGCCAACCCACAGCTGCCCCAGAAGTGGACCAACATATTAGAGAGTCTGCTTTTGAGGGTAAACCGGCTCTTCCCAGTACCCATGGTGCGTTGGGCACTGGAGAAATAGTAATACAGGGTTAGTGTCAGCCTTGTGGTAACAAAAACCACGACTGACTGATACAAAGCTCTAATAATAGTAAGGGAGAGATGTTTGTCAGACGCATCCATTACTAACACTGGAATTGAATGGAAAAAAATACAGACACCAATTGCACTAAAAAACAAGATTCCTCTTTCACCATTTTATTAAAGAAATCAATCCAACAATGGTCCAATGTAGTCAATGAGTCTGACATACTCCAAAGGTGAAACCAGCTGTCAATACTGTGCTACTGGCTACAGGATTTTGTTGCAGCCTCAGCCAGGGTATGGATTGGTGCTTAATGGGTTAAGCACTGAAGCCAATCCATGGCTTGGACGGGGATTTTAAACTGCTTCCTGTCTGCAAGCCTCTACTGGTGATTGCTTTTGTGTCTTAGCTGTCTGTTTTGCTCTGCTGTATTTTTTTGTTGGTTCTTGGATTTTGGCTTGTCTTTCTGGTTACTCTCCCATTCTGTCCTTTGATATCTTGTATTCTCCTGGTTTGACCTTGGCCCTTACGACAATTCTTTATTTGTTAATTGTGGTGTCTGTTTCTTATTTGTCATGCATTTTATTTTCTGTCTGTTTGGCAAAAATTTTACTAGGTACAGCTCAGGAAGAGGTTTGAGCGCGGGGTCGCCCTTTTGGGGGCGGTTGCCATGCTTAGGCAGGGTAAGCCAGGGTGGGACTAGGGCGTCCCTTACACCTGTATAAAAGTAAAAACATGACAGCACTAAACTCCATCTCCTACACCCCCTGAAGATCATGCCTGCAGCTGATCTTCTGTGGTTGAAGGGTACAGAGTTCAACCTGAACAATATGATTTTTGGGGGTACAGACCATAGCCACAGCACAATCTCCAGTGGAATTGTCCTCTGCCCCCCAAGAAGCTGTGTTCTGTACCCCTTCTCCCACCATTGTGTTATGTATTCTAGTGTGAACAAAAAAATACAATCCCCACCTATCATACCTTAAACCGACTAGCACCCCCACTGATGAACCCCGCGACCCCTCACCGCCGCCTAACCCCCCCTAACCGCCCCCCCGCCCGCGAGTAACCCATAGCCCCCTTACCTCCAGCAATCACCAAGTTCATAAATTCCACCCCACCCCATAAACTCCTCAATACCTTCACCTATCACTCCATAGTCCCCTTACCTCAATCTATCACTCCATAGCCCCTTCACCGCCACCTCTCACCCCATAACCTGTCCACCTCCACCTATTACCCTATAGCCCCCTCAACTCCACCTTTCATCTCATGTGGATTTTGTACAGAGGTGAGCACAGTTAGGGAAGTAAAATGAACCCAGAAGCTAGCAACTCTGGCATTTATGCTAACTGGGAAAAAAAATCACAGGTGCAGCTAATTGCTTGAGCAAGATGAAAAACTGCACACCAGCTTAACACCTATTCACACCAGCATGCAGAAAAGCCGCATAGTGCTGTGAACAAGCCCCTAAGAACTGGAGTGTTTTTTGAGTATGTAATGCCCCATTTTTTGTATGTTTTTTTTCTATAAATTGTTAGTGTAGGGACTCACAAGACATGATGAGCCGTGAAGAGGCTTGTGAGCTTGTGTGTTTGGGGCCCCATTACCAACTAATACCTCATATTTAATATTTTTCCAGTATGTCATTTTTTATTTGCCCAACAGTGCTGGGGAGCAGAGTGTGCCTGTGTTGTGTTGGACACTTAGAAAATGCTGGGCAGCCTGCCTAGTCTAATAGTATGAGTGTCACTAACAGGTTGTAAGCCAGCATGGTGTACCACATGTATCTATATTTATGGCACACTTTTGTATCGCCTTAATATATGCAATTGTAGTACCAGCAACCACCCCCCCTTATGCACTAGGGTTGTGAGAGTGGTTGTTTTATTGCTAGCTTTGCATTTGTGCAATCTCCCCATGCATTATACTGTGGCTTTTCTGCATGCTGGTGTGAATAGGTGTTAAGTTGGTGTGCAGTTTTTCATCTTGCTCAAGCAATTAGCTGCACCTGTGATTTTTTTTCCCAGTTAGCATAAATACCAGAGTTGCTAGCTTCTGGGTTCATTTTAGTTCAGTCAGTGAGCTGTGAACAAGCCCCTAAGAACTGGAGTGTTTTTTGAGTAAGTAATGTCCAATTTTTTGTATGTTTTTTTCACAGTTAAGGAAGTGCTAGAAAAATTTTAATTCTAAGATGCTTGTCTTGTATACAACAAAATTCTTTAATAAACACTTATTACAGAAATGTCTACTTTTGATAAGGAATCGGCTAGCAGGAATGAGCAGGAAATGGTAATTTGGTAAAGTGTGTAATCTCAAGTGGCATAAGTGTTGTACCAATTTCCCTGTTTGTCTGATTCATCAGTATAGAGTTTACAAATATCTTTTGTGCTTAACATATAAATAATAATATTAACAATAACATTAATAATATCTTAGGCACGCTTGTAAATATAATCCTCTGAATGGAAACAGTGAAGCCTTTGGCTCATTGATATAGTTGTAGTCCTTTTCAATTTTGATATCAGATTGATTAGAGAGAGAAATCCTCAGTGACTCATGTTACTAAGCTCCTATAGTTGCACAGATGTCCTGTTTAGCAGGAGAATACATTCACAACTAAGTCCACATATGTCCTGTGTAGCAGCCACAAAACAGGAGTTATAAACACTGTGAGCACAAGGGCATACATAGACGCAAAGCATTCAGCTTCTATGAGGCTGCAGAGAGAGTGGACCCAGTCCTGGTAGTTCTATACAACTGCAAAGAGGGCCAAAGAAAGGGTGTGGAAAGAATACAAGTTGTCAGATACTGAGTCATTCTGTTCCTGTTTAAAATCATAGTGAATTCTGAGTTTAATATTTGCAATTAAGCCCTCACCTTCTTTGTATAGTACTGTGAGGATGTGTTCTGGTCTCAAACAGGATGCCACAGGGTTAAAGGGAATATCGGTACAGGAATATAGGGAAATGCAATATGTACAAACCTCTTACATAAAGCATTGGTTCGCCAGCAGAAGGCATTTTTAAGATGTATGAATCCTCTGACTTGAACATCAGTTTTATTTCATAACCGGATAAGACAGCCATTTCTAGCATAACAGAAATCTTGGTGGCAAGCATTTTCTTACATACTCAATTTGTAGTTTATCGGTTTCTTCTCTGCTGACAGAGGGGAGCAGCATTCTACAGCTCTGACATTTATCATTAGAATTATGTATGGTCTGTCCTATTAATGTAAAGACTATGACATTGATTGTCTTCATTTATAAAGGAAAACAGAATAGATTGCTTGCCATAGATGCAGTTTATTTTTTTAGTAATGACTCTATGGATTAGTTCAATTATTTTTTTTTACTGCTTGACAAATGTGTGGCAATAATTAGTAGCATAAATGAAGCATAACTGAAGCTCACTTAACTGATGAGCTATTAATCTGATGACATCTTCTACATCCAGAATGATTTAAGTAATTGCTGAAAAACATCCCAATATTGTATCAGATAGACATTCACATAAATAGAGAATACAGGGAAGGAGGTGTGCAAGACATTGTCATGGTAGGAGATTATTATCCATGGACTGGGGCAGGAGCTGTCATTTTATGGGTAATTGCTCTTATTTACATCTGCTTGTCAAAGTTCATATTTGCAAATTCTGTTGCTGCTTTTGTTAGTGTTGCTTAATCATTGTATCTATGTGTCATGGTTTATATTTTATAGTACCTATTAGCATCATTGCTTCCTTTTATACCAGGGTCATGACAGCTACTTCATATCCATTTTAAATGTATTTTAAAGAATCCTGGTGGTCTGCATTCAATTTTAATGGAGTATGTCAGGTGTCTATTGGGCCTCAGCACTGTTTATTCAGACTACGTTGTTATTGCTATCAAAAGTAAGATTATGGGATGTATTAAAAGAGGTATAGATATACATGAAGAAAACGTCGTTCTCCCATTGTACAAATCACTAGTCAGGCCACACATGGAATATTGTGTACAGTTTTGGGCACCAGTGAATAGGAAAAATATTGTGGAGTTTAAACAGGTTCAAAAGCAGGTGCCACGTCAGAGGAGGTACAGTGGGCCATGGCTGCCACCCAGCCCACTGTTCCTGCCTACTTGGCATGCTGCCCTAGACGACAGACCCCAACTGGATGACAAACCCTACGCTACAAGTACAGGGCTGTCAAGGGAAAGCAGAGTCGAACAGTCCGGGTCGGTAATGGTCGGGAACGTCAAAGCCAAAATCGAAAACCAGAAGAATAACGAGAAACAAGCCAAGGGTCAAACACAGGCGGTAATGCGGTACTGAATCAGAGGACAAAAACGTGGTCAAGAAGCAAGCCGAGGTCAAATACTAGGAACGCAATATCAGGAAGCATAGGGAAAACACAAGGGGTAACCTTTCACAGTCCATGACTGAAAGAACTGAGCAGGTTTAAAAAGGTCTGCCCGGACACCGCCCAAGCAGATGATTGGGGCGGTGTATGAGTTCTCCAATTGGCCTGAGTGAACACCCTCTGTTGGGAGAGGCTGCAGAGCTATCTCTCCTGACCTCCAAGCAGCACCTCTCCCAGGGTATGGACCCAGGCCAGACGGATTAACCCTGGCTGTGCGTTGCACCGCACTAACAGAAGGCTGCCCAGATGAATGGATCCTGACAGCAGGCAACAAAAATAATAAAATAACTGGGTGGGCTGCAATACCCAGAATGATTAGCAAGATTAGGGTTATTTAGTTTAGAGAAAAGACGGCTTCAGGGGGACATAATAAATATGTATAAATATATTAAATGGTCAATATAGAGATCTCTCCCAAGATCTATTTAGACTGTATCCAGAACAAGGGGTTGTCCTCTACATCTAGAGGAAAGAAGGTTTCTACATAAACATAGAAAAGGATTTTTACTGTAAGAGCAGTGAGACTGTGTAACTCTCTGCCAGAGGAAAATTGTCATGGTGAATTCACTAACAGAGTTCAAAAAGGGTCTGAATGCATTACACTCCATGCATGCATGGAGTGTAATAATATGACAAGTTATAGTGACTAGGATTCTGGAGAAGGGTCGTTGATGCAGGGGTTTATTCTGATTGTCAGATTGGAGTGGGGAAGGAATTTGTCCCTAAAATGAGGACAATTGGCTTCTACCTCATGGGGTTTTTTACTTTTCTCTGGATCAACACTATAGCAAAACAGGCTTAACTGGATGGATGTCTGTTTTTTTTGTCAGCTTTATAGACAAACTACGGTATATAACAAACTGACAGAGGGGCAAAACAGCTAATGTGAATTGAGACTCACTTTGCATAACATGATGACATTTCACAATTATAATGATGATGATAATTATGGGTTATAATTATTTCTGTATATAAGATTTATATAGACGATATCTAAGTTGCTTATTTATAACATCATATTTGTAGCAGTAACTGTTACATTTACATAGGAAATTACTGGTAAAGTGGACAGCCAAAACTATCAACTATGTGTCATCTTTTGCCTCTCACCAAAAGGTCTCTGATTCTTGAAACCTGAAAGATGACCTTTTCAGTAGAATCTTTTTTTAATAATATAAATGCTACAGGTATTTTTTTTATCTAAAATTATTTTGTGACACACAGGTATATTATCATTTTTTCACATGATTTATAACCAATATATGGAGATAAAATGTAGTTTACTGGAGCATATGAAAGAAGGTTTTATAAAATTTTGAAATGTGTATTACAATAATAAAAAAAGATTATTGGGTTATTTCTATTGGCAATCAGATCTAAAAGAAAACTGATGAATTGATATGCCTAACTGTCATTTTTTTGATGGTCCACAGTAGACTTTTAATAGATAAGTTCCCTTTCTATATTGTCGCCTACTTGATGTGCTACATTTATGCTTAAAATCATTGTGTTAAATGATTTAATAGAAACTGCTTACTCCTCATAGCAATTTGCTAGATGCTCAATTATTATTGCAGTGCTTGGTTGTTATTAGATTGGACTCTGAAATGTAACTAACATGGTCAGTGAATATTTTAGTAAATAATATAACATATCCAAATTAATGGTTTAATGTAAAAACTATAAAATGTGACCCAAAGTAAAATTTAATAAGCCCTTGTGAGTATATTTACATGTTTATTTTGTCTATAGGTAAGCTATAACATTTTCAAATATATTTTCTTATTAATTTATGGTTATTAATATCTATACCTGTAGTCTGAGTATCGGACCCTTACATAAAAACACTATGGGGGACATGTATGAAGGGGGCTGTGGCAGTAGTCTGGCATCTTTTCAGCCCGAGAACTACCACAGCCCAATTCGCTATATTTTTAAAGGCGCACTCCAATCTCAGGCGCATTACAAAGTGGCTGTAGCTCTTTGTAATGCGCCTGAGATCGAGGGGAGTGTCGCACTATAAACCTATGAAGCTACACATCTATAGCTTCAGTACGGCAAATCCAGGTGCATTACTGCTGGAAGAGGTAGACCACTTTAAAAGAATTGTCGTTCTTGCGCCAGAATGCACCTAATTTATGACCCACAGTAGAGCGGGTTAATAGATACACACGCATTCTACACTACTTTTATGCGCAAAAAAATCATAGTCGCCCTATCTGTCCTGGTCTTGTGATGATCATACAGGCACATTACCTTTAACAATTCCATTACAGTTTTCAAAGTTGAGCAACAAGCCAAGTGCCTGCGTAGTAATCAAATGACGAGTGCAGATTTTTAGCTTCTATAACAATGAAACCTCACAGTTAATGGCTTCAAGTAGAGATCTTAAAAACTGTGAGGTATTGGTATGTAAAGTATGCAAAAGTGTCTAGCTTATCATTAAACAGTAAATAAGCATTATTTAATTAAAAGTAAAATGTATTGTTGTTTATAAGGCACATATTCCTCACCACTTTACACAGTTTATAGCTATTCAGGAAAGTCGTTGGAGCCTGCAATCTAATTTTTCAACCTTAAACACCCACATAGGACAATCTACCTACCAGTATGTTTTGTAATGGGAGTAAGACAACATAAATACTGGTAGACGTCACAAGCTCTTAATATATACACAGTCAAGTCACAGGATGAACCTGAGGAAGTCTCTGATGAAACGCGCAGTTCCAATAAATATTTTTTTATTAATTTAGGCTTGCACTACATGCTAATATCATGCCTGTCTATCTGATTGGCCTCAGAAGATACAAGTTCTGGTTTTTACCCCAGAACTAATTGTTTCTAAACGTGGCATTCTCGGTGCGAAGTTTGGCTGCAACCTTATCTCATTACCAGCAGCGGTGATCCGGAAAAACTCAAGGAGTGTTGTGCCTGCCGAAGCACAAGCTTACAAGGTAAGAGGATAATCTATACACGCTAAACTAGGGGTATTTTTCTCCAAAACATACCACACTAGGAAGCGTATTTCTTGTCTTTCCTTTTTTTGTTTCCACAAGTTGTTTTAAGGACACATGAAATTTATACTGTTAAACAAGTTGCACATTGACTACTTTACATTGTATCAAAGTGTCACATCTTCAGTGTTGTCCCATGAAAAGATATAATACAATATTTACAAAAATATGAGGGGTGTACTCACTTTTGTGAGATACTTGTATATATATGTAGTAACAAAAAAACATCTTCCACTGGCCTGCAGTGTACATGCCACACATAGTGGACTGATGTTCAGGCACATCTAGGACACATTCCAGTCACACAGGGCATCTGGTATCCACTGTCTGCTTGTATGCTGAATACTTGTACCCATGTACCACTCACACAATAAACACATTGCACACATGCAATAGCTACATCATGCACACAAACCATTCACACATAGGACACTTGGCGAAAATACTTCGCCTACACGCTGATAAATGCCACATAGACACCTCAACCTTGTAGAAACCATGTAGCAAACACTACAAGCCAACATTCACCAGACTTTGGCCCATTGCTGTCTTCTGGTGGAATTCCTGAAGGCAGGAGATAGACACGTTCCACTGACATAAATCTACACCTAACAACATTTCATGCATAGCCACACTCACTGCATACACCTCACATCTTTCACGTTTGATAATCAGCTATCACATATGGTCCACTTAGAAGTAGGATACATGCCACACATGCACCTTTCACATACCTATAATACATAGATCTTGCTTTCATGCTGTATGCACATAGGAGAGTTCTGCACATATGCCATTCACAAATAGGACATGCTGCCCACACCCCACTATTGCAATGATAGCAGGATGTATAAGCGCCTCTCCTACACAGGACACAGACTTTACACTTCAGTCACACACTGGTTACAGGCCACACAAGTGTTACCCATTTAATGGTCACAAGCATTAAATACTTCATCAGCACAAATGGTAGTCCCATGTTTGCATGTTACACACCAGTTACTCATAACTATTTGACTCAAGCCATGTCTACTTCCAATGCCACGGTATGCTCTGTGAAAGCTAGCAAAACTACAACAATAGTACAAATCCTAGGACTCAATAAAACCCTACAATCTATTAGCTATCTTGACTATAGGATGTAGTTGTGTGGGATTCATCTGTCCCGACCATAGGATGTATCAATATTGGATTTCTCCTAACATATTCTGAACCTTATAACTATCATTGATTGTTGGTCTGTTTATCAAGGAACGTAAGCCTTTTATATATGTTGTATTTATATATTTGTACCTTACATATTTTGTGTTTTTTTATATGTTTTGTTTTCCCTATTGCCCTTATTTGTTCCCTGATGAGCCTCTTGACTGTTTAGGGGAGGTGAAACGTGTTGTATTTCTGTCTATGTAGTAAATGTTTTCTTATCTATCTTGTATTATTTGTCTATCATTTATCCATTGTTTGTATAGCTGTCATTCCATTTGTGTATAGGGATTAGTCATGTTTTGTATTTTTCATTAAGGTATTTGTGTAGGCATTATGTGTAGGGTATTCTTAGGATCTTATAGTTAGGTTCCTGTTTGGGGGCGCTCTTATCAGAGCGCCTTTCCCCATTTCTTGTAGGTAGTGTTTAGCATTATAGGAAATAGCTTAGGGTCTTTTTTGGTTTGGCAATTACTGATAGGTTTTATTGATGTACTGTTAAAAAGTTATGTTTTATTGAGTCCTAGGATTTATACTATTGTTGTAGTTTTGGGGTCTTATCTTTTGTACAACCAGGCATAGTGTTACCATATGGGGTGGCCCTTACCCACATACATATTTCTTTGGGTATATGTGGTTTAAAAATCTGTGAAAGCTAGCAAAGACCATTATGTGATTAAGAGGGCCCAGTTTTCTTCTGGGCCCCTGTACAGCGGCACTGATTACAGTGGGGTATGTCTACTTATGCCAGAGCCTCAAGCAATCAGCCTCTGAAACACAGCACTGCCCTTAAAACTTAATACTTCATAACAGTATTATAAAAAGCGCTTCCAAAATTCTTAAACCTTACATTTTAAATTATGAATCTGAAGTGATTCGATTAACATTTTCAGTCTTGTTTTCCCTTAGACACACATTATGGGTGAGAGTTGCCAGTTAATCTATTAACTGCAATCTTCAGTCAAAAGACCAATTTCATTTGAAAGATGATTTGAATGAGAGTGATTCTTAATTCTTTTTTTTTGTAATTAAAGGCAAATACTTTGAAATATTCTAGGATTTACTGCCCTGTTTTTCAAGGTGTAAGACTTTGAATGTAAAATCAATTACTGTGGTCAAGGCAGAGGAGTCCTAATGCATGCATAATCCATTCTGTGGGCAATAGGAAGACAACATTACTTTGTGCATCCAATTGATAAATAAATCTTCCTTGTTTTATTATGTGTAATGAGCATGTATTGTTTGTGAAATGTACTTAATGAAGAAAAGTCTGATTTTTTTATGTTTTGGTCTAATAACTCTTCTACTGACTGCGGATAAAAAGCAGAACAATTAATTCTGCCTTCTAAAATGTCACATCATGGCTTAGAATTTCCTAGTCATTCTCTGTGCTGTGTTGCGGCTATTCTCTCCATTTCTTTAACATGTATTTCATGTAAGATGCATTTTACACTTTAGAGTAGCCTACAGTATCAATTACAGTACCCAGAGCAAGTCTAGTACACCATGTGTCATGATGAATGCCTCTTAGATCAATGTTTTGTACTTATACAGCCTACTTGCAGTCCTGTTCTCTATCACACTGTCACTTCCCCCGAACACAAGCTGCTTGTACTATTTGTCTGTGTCACTGGTTTATCTTCTTTTCCGTGTGAGATGCTGGAGTGCATCAAAACACACTTGAGGGGAAATTGTTGCTTAAGTGTAAATTGTTCCAACCTGATCAATACTGATCTGGCTTCTTTAGAGAGCCATCTCCCAAAATAATGGGAAAAATACCAAATTATTTGTAGTTCAAAGAAATGATGCAATTTCGATACAAAGACTGAAAATTTCATTTGCTAACATTAACTTTTGAGTATGCCTTAAAAGACAGGTTTTACAAGAGTGAAATGTATACTGTAGTTTATGGGGTTTAGTTATTAATCCATCTTATACGATAAGCTTGTCAATAGATGAGAATGGCTTTTTGACCAACAAGTTGAAATGGGAGTAAAGAACGTGAAGCATGTGGACTGACATGTTATCAGAATACAATAGCATAGGTGGTGTTTACAGCAGAAAAGCATCATTTTTTAGGGTCCTCCACATGGCACAAGTAAAATTCTTGTTGGATTCTAAGACTCCAATTGGTATTTCATCATCCATTCAGTGATTTTGGGGGACGGTTCTGTCCGTGGTTTGCGGATTTGCCTGTCCCCCATGACCATTGAAGTAGTCTGCTTAGCTTGCTCACCCAGTTATTTAGAGGCCTTTTTTCCCTTGTATTTTATGGTTCTACTTTAATGGGTTGCCTCATCTCAAAGTTCCATAGGATGTATAAATGAAATAATGCTGCTTTGCTCTGTCACTTCCTGGTCAAGCTGTCTGTAATCAGCATATGAGCTCCGTGTATTCAGATTTCTCTGTTTATTAGTCTAGATTAAATAAATTACCTTCTCTGATGTCCAGAGAAGCTTCTGGGCTAATGTAAACAGTAGAGTAATTACTGTCTTTTGTCTGGAAGATCAGATGACACACAAGCTCTCACACTGCAGGCCGGACCTGTGTGATGACATCACTCCCTGCTATCAGATAGAACACACACCAGGGAAGAAGGAGTACACAGGTCGGTCACTTGGGAAACCTGAGAGCCCTCAGAAGGTGATAAAATCATTTGTAGCTCCTTAACAAAAAAAGATGAACAATGCAATATATTTGGAAAATATTTTCATTTAGTGTTCCCTACATTTTGAAAGCTATTCTTTGCAGTGAGACAACCCCTTTAAGTTGCTCTGTGACAGTTGTCAGGGCTGCTTGTTGTATTAGCATCAGTTGTAGCTCAGGGACATTTATTAGAGATATCTCAGAGACAGAATAGGGTCTGGGGTATGGTGTCAGCAGAATGGTTAGGTCTATTAAGGATTCATTGAAAGTTAGGGTCAGTTTTCTTTGCCACAGCCTTGCTTCCAGATTTTAGTGTCATAAAATAAATAAATAATTAATCTACAAGCCATAACCAACAGCTGAAATCATAATAATCAAACCATACATTCCATATGGCACAGTAGCCACAGAAAATAGCATCTAAATGGACTGAACTAAAATCTAATATGAGTTGATAAATAAAGGTAAATGACTGGATTACATCATATGGTTTTGTGAACTTTTGGTTTGCAATGGGACATCATGTTGATGCTTAGCAAATGTACAAAGAATGTTTACATGCAGAAATTTTATAAAACTATGTGAATAATTCCCCCACAACATTGATCATTTATATGCTGATGAGTAAAATAAGACCTCTGCACACAAGTGCATTTACCACAGTTTAGCTGATGTCACAAATTATTAACATGTCACATTAATTTATACAAAACTAGTAGGACCATTTATAATTTATAAATACATTAAACAATGTGACTACATGTAAAATATGGGTATTTATATATTAAATAAGCATAGTGCTGTGTAAGTGAAAAGGTAACACAAAAGGGTAAATACGGTAACCCAGTAATACCAAAGAAAGAACATTCAAGAAAAATTAAGATAATTCACTGGACAAGACTATAAAATATACCTTTTTATTAGAATTTTTTTTTTAAAAAGGGGACAGTTTACGTCTCCCTAAAAGTGACACAACCAAATACAAATGGCAGGAAAAACTCAACTATCCCTGTAGTGCCCTAACAAAAGAGCTACCTACCCAATACTCATGGGTTTTTCGCCCTAATAAGGATGGTCCCAATAGGAACCTAGGCTCAAAACGCCCTGTTAGGCCCTATTAACAGGAAAATATATACACACATAAATATAACATTTCCTATAACAGGTGTGAAAAGTGATAATGGAAAAGACAACAACCGCCCTACATGCATATAGGAAATGTTATATACGGTGTTAGGACAAATCCTATTCAAACTAACAGATATAGCGAGTATGTCACCTTATATCAAAACACCATTAGGAGTTACATCAAGGCAGATTAGATTATACAGACACTTCATTTATGATGAAATGTACATTATTCACTTATCATAACACATATACAGTATCTTGGCAGTGGCCAAGTAACTCACCAATCCAGAATGTGAGTTCAAAAGTCAGAAATATTTCTGCCCAGTTTCAATGGTCTGGCATAGTCAATGCACAAGACTCTTAGTCAGAAAGGCTATATTATACTTACAGCTTAAACAGAATCTGCCATGATGGATAAAACTTGCTTCCGATCAACAGAGCCTACACCAAATTACAGCCATCAATCCATGTACTGGCTAAACTCATATGACTCTCCGATTTAAAAAACAAGATACTCAGATAGTTTTCACTCTGCCAAGAGAGATCAGCGCTCCGGTTCAAGGCGTTGCCTGCATACCAAGTGAAAAAGGCACCAGGTACAAAGGGTCAGTTGAATATAGTGGCAGATCTAGTGAGAGGCACCTTTCTACTTTATTTTCTATGCCCATACATGTCTTAAAGTATATACTAGTTAATGAGTGAGGCCTACAGTGCTAGACACTACGAGACATATTTAATTTTCCTGTATACAATTTAGACAGCATAAATTTAGGATAGATTTTCTAGCTTTTTTAGACTAGCTACTAGTTGGGATACTTTCCACTAATATTCTGCACCAGATTTTTGGCACAAATCTGACTTCATTTTGGCTTAGCGGATCCAACTATTATTTTTTATGCACTTCCCTCACAAATTTGTCTGAAACTATGTGTGACATGCTGCACCACTTAACACGTAGTTTACACCACAATCCTGGTGCACACACATTAGTAAATGTGGGTCCATGTGCCTACAGGTTCCCGAATTGTAAATCGGTTACAGGCAATCTCTGCATCTTACTGCATTTATGTATATGTTATGTAATGCTGTGTATGTTAACACAGCATTATGAATACGTTTTTCAGATCCAAAAAACATAATCAAAAGTTAGATGCGTAAGACGCATCTAACACGCACCCAAAGTGTGCTGCATGTTTGGATGAGTTTGGGCTGCAGCAGAAATGCAACCTTTAGTTTTAAATAGGGCATCTGCTGCATTTAACGGATAAAGAATTGACATAAAACACACATTGGCTATCACTCCTCTGAACGCCAATGCGTGTTTTACATTGAAAGCAATGTAAAATCACACTATACTTTGTTAGATGTGTGTTTGGGTCCAGTTTGAGTCTGAAACACGGATCCAAACTCACATCTAAGAAACACCGTGTGAACATCCTCTAAGACTTAAATGAACTGTATATAATAGAGTGTAAACACACTCAACCCAATCAACCAGTGCAAAGGCACTGCAAGGAACTGCAAGAAGATGCTTGATGACGTTTTAGCAGTTGGACTACCTAAGGATCATCTGATCACCATGGGCCTTTAAGAAATCATTGCATCTGCTGAGTCCCATCCACAAAAATTCTGTAGTAATATATTACTACTAATAAAAAGGTAGTCTGTACATGTTGACATCACTATGAACATTTCTACATATTATGCTTTAAAAATATAGATCATAGAGTGAGCATGTGGTACATATTTCTATCATGGAAAGATCACATCCCATAACCATTTCATGACTGTATTCACTACAATGAGCTCACCAAGTTCACCATGTACTAGAAATGTAAAAAGTAATTTGTGGAATGAGGAAGGATAATATTGATATTCTCTTCAGCAGTCTGGCTAAATGTAACACTTTTAAAAGAAACAAATGGAGAATGTCTAATAAGGGATAGAAGGACAGAGAAAGTCAGTCTATTTTTTATTTAACCTTATAGGAGATGTAATTTCAGACGTTCCTAGTCAAAAAGAGTAAGCACTTGCAATAATACCCTTCCAGAGTCACCAGATATTATTAAAAAGCAATCTATATTTCACCTCAGATTAATTGGACTTACGCAGGAAATGTGCTAAATTTGGAAATCTGATTTTACTACATAATAGAATCAAGACAAGGTACAGCAGTAGTGAACAATGCTACAAATTTCTAGTGTTTTTTGTATCGTTTTTCATAGTGTTGTTTATTTTATAACAAGTTGAGCATCTGTTTTTTTCTGGTGTTTTTTAAACCTAATAGAGAATCTTATGGGAAAATGATGAAAAACTGACACAATCAGGGAATGCTAAGTTTTGAGAAAAAAAAGTCACCATCTCAAACAAAAATGCTGTGCATGTTGTGTTTTCTGTATTTCAATACAGAATTTATATAGACTTTATATGGATTCTGGTAGCATGTTTACCATACTATGTTTCTGTATGGACTGACTTTTATATTTTATATATGTTTAATGCATTCAAAATAAAGCTATTGGATTTTACAGCTGAGTGCTGGATTTTCTTGGACTTGTATTGATGTTTTCTGTTGGCCTGCAGCTTCAGTGCACCAAGAATTCATGCATCCTCAGCTAAGACGGCCAAACACAGATCAAGTCATTAATTCGCGGTGTGTGCAAAGAAGTTTTCTATTTTTTTCTATATTTAGGTGATGGCCCAACTAACATAGTAATGTCTGTGTTAGCAAGAGGTGTACAAACCGGCAAAGATTGAGATGGACCTCCATTATGTTGCTGTATTTTGCCAACCTGGTCAGAAGAGCCTGTTTTATGTTCCCCTTTCAAACCCTTTCCATGACTCTTTAAGCAAGTCTATTCTTACTAAGAAAGACTAAGAAAATGCTAACTGCTAAATAACAGAGGTGCTACAAATGTGTTAAATTTAGTGTATACCGGAAAAGAAAAGACACATAAAAAATGTGTGCATCCCAAAATTGAAGTATAATTACACACTTAACACAAAGACCCCAATTCATCAGCAAGCAGATTATATACATTACAGATTATATATGCATTACAAAATCCCAAAAGATCCCAATAAATAAAAGTAAAATGATTTAGTAGTAAGAATATAACAACACATTGAGGAAAGAGTGTTACATAAATAATGTGACACCCAAAAACAAATTGTGTCCAAGATGATGAAAAAGTAAGGTTGATATAGAAATGACATACATTGTTTCCTAAGGAAGCTTATCATTATTTTTCAACTAACAACTAATAACTAGCAAGAGTGAAATCCTGCACAAACAAAAACTTACAAATAGCTATTAATATTTACAAGAGGTCAGTTCTAAGACCAGTTAATTTTTTTACAGGGTATATTCTGTTTAAGAATTATATACTGTTTCACAGAGCCTACTTTTCAGTTAGCTTCATGCTCACACTTCCTGTTCAGGCTGTAGACAGTTCTACAGCTGTGACTGACACTTCAGTTCTGCTATTCCTAGCTTAGCTGGTTAGAGGGACATTGGTGATGAAGTTGTTTTTAATACAACAGTGCTCTAAAGGGTTATTGTATGTCACTAACAAAGATAAACAAGCTCCTGTGCTACTGATAAGACACAGCAGGGAGTGACATCACCATCCTGGCCAGGGTTACTTAGGAAAAGAGAGGCGTCAGGTTACTAGAGAGGCTTGTTTAAACAAGCAGAAGATTTGGGAATAATCTTTATCTAATGTTGCCTACAGGTTTAAAGCTTGTCAGTGAGATAGGAATACCCATCAAATGCTAATTTTGCTCAATATGCTAAGATCATCAAAATTTGAATGCAGTAGGTTTTATTAAATGTAGTTTATATCCTTACTTTTTTGTCGTTCTTAAAACTGGTTATGATTTTAAATATTGACATTTTTGAATAATTATCTTTGTGTTCTTGTTTTCATACTTTCTAGTCAAATAGAAAAATATACCCAATGTAGATTGAACTATAAACAGACATTTCCAAAGAATAGAAGGATCTTATTTTTTAAGTGACCTCTACTAACTAGGTGGGAGTAATATTTTTCATATATGAATAAAGGTACAGTGAGGAAGGTTTATTTTATTTTATTATTTTGACTGCACATGATGAGCTGGGAGGACCGGTGAAATGCATAAAAGACTGGAGATGTGTTTATTAGGAATATCTATTTACGCTGGCATGTTCCTGAGCAGTTGAGCGTTCGACCTTTTCTGGGGTGTAGATATATTTGAGGAAAAGAATAGATGGTACCCATGAAGCCCAGGGAATGAATGCTGGTCTGCATAACCAATTTTTGACACACTGGTTCTTTTGTGTCAAATTACCTGGCAGTTAAATTTATTATAGCAGAAGGAGACAAGTGGGAACTTAATAAAAGTGAAGTTTAAAAAGTTCACTTACCAGTAATGATATATTTTTCGAGTTAGAATGTGAATTATCAGGTACCCCCACCCGGCATACTCAACCTCAACTAATACTGGGATGTCACTAATGGAAGGTTTATTCATACTGGTACATTGAGCAAGATACACAGTATTTTACTGCTACCAGTATTTTTCAAAATAGAGGAGGGTATGTAGAGTAACAATATGTAGGTGCATTTATATGGTGAGTATCCAATAAGAGAAGGTGTGCATGTGATGAGTATGATCAGACTGGGATCCTTGATTAGGAGATCAACAGTGATATATTTTAGCAATAACACTGAAGAGCTAAAGTAAGCCTCAGAAAGACAGAAACAAGACAAAACACTAAGGGGCCTTTTACACGGCAGAGGACAAATACCGGTCGGTTTATCCCAATATGCAGCAGTCACTGAACTGCTGTTTTAGACAAACATCTGGTAGCCCCCTCGTTAATTTTGGCAGAGATCTGCACAACTGTAGCATGTCAGACCACCCTGGGGCATATGGTGCTCTGAAGTTTCCACATTCCTTATTCATAATGGTGCCATTTGTCAACTCATGATAGTCTTTCACGACAGCAGCAAACAAACAGTTCACAAACTGCAGAGTTTCAAAAATACAGCCACTCTTAATCAAAAAGCCAATAATGATCGCTCTTTGCAGCTCTGATAAATTGCCCCCTTTTGCCCATAACAGCAAAGACGGATATGTGTGCAGACAGTCTATCACACACTTTATCATATATCCACCAAGCCCGCATTCAACACAATACTTGCATCATGAACTACAGGCTGCCAAAGCCAAATATAATAATTGGTCATGACAATGTGACTGTCTATAATAATCACTTGAGCCTATTTTATTGCTTTTTTTACCACAACATGAGCATGCCCAAGATCACTGAGCCTCTCAAAACCCTTGAGGTCTGCTTATGTGAACAAAATTACAGTGTAAGAGTATAATATTTTGTATATATTAAGTCACCCTTAAAAACACATTTCTTTATTTGGCAAGAGATTTTTGACTACTCACATTCAATCAACTCATCTGATACTGTCGCTCTATCTGATCTGTATTATTGTAACTATAGGTCTTTTTACAGATCAATTGATTATAATAAGTTAAACTTATCCCTACAAATAATAACAAATGATGCCTTTTTTCATTAGCTGCAACTCACTCAACAATGGTATAAGAATATTTTTTAAACGTGACATTAAACGCATCTAGTGAACATGAACAAATCTTTAACCAAAAATTATGATTAACATAAAGAAAAAGGTTCCATTACGCCCATTGTTGGATGTAGCTGATTCAGGTGTTACCAAACAGAACGTGTTAATTTGCAATCTGAAGAAATCTTCCTAATCCCTATTGCATTCATCACTCTCTGTAGTAAAATTGCTTTAGATATTTATAAAGAACACTGCTTTAATGACATGCAAAATATATTTAGTTTCATTTATATATTGTGTGATGCTGTATACAGCTGTGGAATACTTAAATTTTAGGGAAAAAGTAGAGTTTTTGCAACTGTTTGAACTTCACAGTTTATGGAACACACCAGAAGAAAGCAGCATGCTGACATGGCTCACTTCAGGGTCCCAAACTATGGGATAAATGGGATGTTTTTTATTTCATTTTAATACAATATTTTCTATTAACAACAAATTCCCACTTTCATTTCCACAATTTTCTAATCCATTTTGGGCAGAAACAAGGTTAAGGGTTTATCTAAAGATAAGTTTAAAATATTAGTAAGAATAAAAATCTGCTTTGTATTGTTAGCCTAAAACAGTCAGGTATATTAAAACATCAGCTGTTCAACTAACCAATATTTCTGTATTTTTAAGTGATGTAAAGAATTCATCTAAAACATTTTTCTTGCTTTGTTTTACACGATGACTAATATACTAAACACACCTGTGTAAATTTGCTTTTCTGCCGGAATAATGTTTGCACAAACCTTTTGGGATCAACTACTTCTAAACAGCCATTCAAAATGTCATTTGTATTAATAAGCTTCATTGTAAGTAACTCATTTTAAGAAAATGAATGCCGTCATTAAACATAAATTAAATAAATACGTAATTATCAAAAAGAAAAATTAGAGCAATTATATTAACATTAATAAATTATACATTTAGCGTGCACTTATAGTTCTGAACATTCAGAACATATTATCTGTGCCAAATTATCATGGTCATATGAATATAGGTTAATGATACTCATTTTCTGCGGATGCTTTACGATGCAAGCTACTTTATAAATAAACTAATCAAGGTATAAAAATCAATAGCAATAAATTGCAGCAAAGGGAATAGACATCTACATTGCATATAAGTAAGTAATGAGCGATGGTGTAGGGTAAGAACATTTGCTCAGTTTACATTGGATAATTTTACAGTTATGTCTTAGTGTAACAAATTATATTCTCAAGGTAAACCATAAATTCTATTTTATATAACATATTGGGCCACATGTATGGAACTGTTTAGGTCTAAAAACTCACTGGAACCATGGGTAAAAAAGTGAGTTTTAAACCTAAAAAGGTTCATACATGTGGCCCATTATGTTGAAAAATAAATATAATACACCATGCTGGCTAGTAGCCTCTTAATCATGATTATAAAGTCATGTGAGCATTACACCACTTTTTATGTTCACCAGAAAATGTTACATAGGATGTTAGAGGAGAAGAGAGTATAAGGGGGACATGTATGAAAACTGTCTATGTCTAAGACTTTCTATGTTGCCCATAGAAATCAATCAGAGCTCCCCTTCCATTTTTCCAGAACACTATAAGAAATGAAAGGGGAGCTCTGATTAGTTGCTATGGGTCAGATAGACAGTTTTCATACATGTGGTCTTAAGTATTTTGTGAAATACAGAAGAAAACTGATTTGATTGTATTTGGAGCTGTTCTACAAAATGTATAGAATGGTCATGTAATGAATACATATCACACCTAAATACACATAAAAGGTATTTTAATTATATGTTAATATTAAAGCATTGTATTACCAAAAATGCAGTAAAATAATTTGCACAGAGCTATACTACTTATGAAAATGTGGTATGTTTCATTCTCAATATTTTTTATGATTGTGGCATTTTAGTGTCATCTAATTCCTTATGTATGAGCCATTTATTTTAATAGTGTCATAGTTCTTTTCACCGAGGGCCACGTCAGCATTATGGTTTCCCTCAAAGGGCCAAATGTTACTATAACACTGTATAAAACAGAATTATTTAAAGAGAACCTGTCACATAGTTTTTGCCCCCCTGGCTGAGGACAGAACAAGCTACTGTCAGACCTGCTGTTTCCAGCGCTGTTCACTTATTCTGTAAGATGTTGTCGTTTTCGTGTATTTAATGCTCAAATCTGCAGTTTTCAGCCAGAAGAGTCATTCGAAGAGTTCTTCAGAGTGTCAGTTTTTTTCAAACCTGCCAATATAAGGCTAGCCCCGCACATCTCAACTGTTAAACCTATTACTTTGAATAGGTAGAAACATGAGAATAACTGTCAGTGGGCGGAGCTAGCCTTTGGTGGGGGGAGCTAACACCTACTCATGAATAAGATTTGGGGGGTAAATGCTCTAAAACTGCTGCATCTTACAAAATAAGGAGCACAGTGCTGGGAACAGCAGGTCTGACACTAGCTTGCGCTGCCCTCAGCAAGGGGGCATAATCTATGTGAAAGGTTCCCTTTAAGCTTCTTTTGCTGCATGGTCGCAGGCCACATAACATGAGGTTGCAGGAGTTGTGTGTTGACACCTGTGCCGTACATAATAGGATGTAAACATCAACAGATATTCAGTAGTGAATGTATCATGTAAAAGTCAAGAAATAAAGAAATAAAAATGAAAAGATCATCTTTTTGCAGTTAGTTACCTAGTATAAAGCCATCCATCTGGTTTCCCCCTATCAGTATGAGCCCATTTACTAAAAACTAATAACATAAGTGAGGCATTTAAAACTATGACGCACAAGAATTGACATGTGTTCCCGAGAACTTGGCTGGTAATAAAATGATCTCAAAACTGTCAAAAATAATAAGTCACTCTTCTTCCTACAATTTGAATAGACAGAAGGTCTAACATAAAGAATTTTAATCCTATATGAAAGATGACAACTATCTTAGAGCCTCAATTCTTAACTACATGCAATTCAAATGTTTATAGCGAGAAGAAATACCACTGATTTTTTAAGCTCTTATCTTAACTAATATGTAGTCAGAAATATAATTTTATCAGGAGAATGGGAATACCAAAATTCAGAAAAGTCTGTATAAAACAGATAAGACAGATAAGCCTAGTGAAATGAGTTTTCTCTATGGTGAAGGATTATAGGATAAAGCATTGTCTTCTTCACAATGGAGATGAAACAAATGGGACAAATGAAATGAATGATTCTAGGACATAAGTATACAAAAATTTAGATCAGGGCAGCTTTTATTAACCTATTATGTATTTTCAGAAAAAATATCAGAAAACCTCAAGGAGTATGATCATCTGAATAAATGTAACTGATAACTGAACTAGAAAAATTGAAGAGCCTCCAAACTTACCATAAAAATGAAGTAGTCCCCATCATTTATACAAGAAGTGTGCCACCATTAAACGAAATTCTAGAAGAGATGAGAAAACGTGTTAACATAATAAACAAGTCTGCAAAGCATTACAGAGCTACAAAATTCCTCCAAAAACCTTTGCCTCGAAGGACAACTCATGAAGAGGTCACAAAATATCAGAAAATATTCCAAATTTCTTAATGAATTTGCAGTCAAAGACCATGACTATGCTTGTTTCACATACACAGAAACATTCATGTCATTGTTCACGCCGCGGTCCCTTCCAACGACCATGGACATGTCCGTGCCTGCCATGTCCCCTCTGCTGTCACGATCCATGTCGCAGCTCCTGTTGCGGACTGCGGGGATGGAGGTGCCCTTGTTGTCACTCTGGTCCCCGCTGCCTCTGTTGTGGTGGTGGCAGTGTCTGCTACTGAGTTAAACTCATCTGCTCGCATCTCTACTCGCTGGCTTTCTATGCACGCACACACATGCGCCCCCTAGGGCATACATGGCAGTGCATGGACATTTAAAAAGACCATGTCCCAATAACCGAGCCTATGACTTGTGACCTCCTGTTACAAAAGGAACTTCCTGCCCCTACGTCAGTGTCAGTTCATTGATGTTCCACATAGAACCTGACCTCTGTTTGCTGTGTAGCCGCTGTTAGTCCAGTATACCTGCATTAACCCAGCATTACCTGTGCATTACTGCTGTTCCAGCCACTGTACCAGTCCGCTAATCTATTGCTGTTATCTTGCCACAGTACCTGTCAGTAACCTGCCTGAGACCTGTTACCCATGTACGGCTACACCTGCTGTGTCCAGTCACCTCTGCCACTACCCGGTGTCCCATATCTTGCATGTCAGCTGTCACTGCGGGTAGCCAGGTCAGGGGTAGCGACCTGGGGTTTCCCCGCAGGGAAATCCTTCCAGCCTTGCGGCAGGCTTTGGTGAAGACCCTTAGACTCTGCTCCCTGGCGTGGTCTTCTCAAATACCATTGGGATGATTTTCAAACCATTTCCAATAATGTTCTTAAGAAAAATGAGGCCTAAATGTAAGAATATCACACCAATAGACAAATGTATTGGTGGAAGTATAGTACTTTAGGTGCTTTGATGTTTATTAAAAAAGAACCTTGAATTTTTCTTCATATCATACTAGAAAAGTTGTAAGGCGCATAACTGATGTATGAAGTCAACACAATGCCGCTAAACACAAAGCAAGTAAACTGAATAGAAATCAAACTATAGGAAGGTTAATGGAGATGTGCAAACAGTTTATCAGTTCAAGCAGGCACATCTGTGATGCGAATATTAAAATATTTTTTTTTTGTTTTATAGAACGCAAATCAAATATGTGTGATGAGTATGCAGTATTAAGGGACAACAGGGAAAATGATGATTCATAACTTTAGAGAGTTAAAGACAGTGAAAAACAAATTTAAATTAGGCCTAAATTAGAATGATATCAAACAGAGTAGCCTTTGTTCACCAGTTCTCTGCCTTTCGACCACTTTTAGTAGATATTACCCACTGTAAATTAGGAACACCCCACAAGACCTGCCTTTTTGAAGATGCTCTGACCCATTTATCTAGCCGTCATAATTTGGCCCTCAGGCAGATCCTTATTCCTGCTGATTTTTCCTGTTTCCAACACATCAACTGCAATAACTGTTTCCTTGATTCCTGATATATCCCACTGCTTGGCAGGAGCCATTGTCTTGAGATCATCAAATTATCCACTGTACATATGGTTTTAATGGCAGATTGGTGTATATTTCAATAAATAAAACAGATATGTGATAAATAGACCTCTCTATGATGCACTTACAATTGATTACAGCACTGTCAAAACAGTATTAATCATCTTATTATTACAGGGCTTGAAGTGGAAGACATTAAATGCATTCAATCTAAATATGTCAAAGATTGTATTGAATAATGTCACTGTAGCAAAAGGTATAAATTGTTATTTTTGTGGTGAAAAGCAAGTAGCTTAGCTTAAAATGGTGTATTATACATTTTCATTTAGCAATGAGGCAAAGAACAGTATCCTGCTGAAAGAGGGCATTGCTGTTATGGAAAACAGTTGTCATTAAAGGATATACATGACCTACCATGACATGATTATAGCTTTGATTAATAACTACAGTATGACAGTACTCAACTGTGGACAGTGGCACACATCAAGAGAATAGGCCTCAAAAGATCAAAATTATGGTGCCAGATTTTACCACCCAATGTAAAGGGTCTATAGAACAATTACCAAACCCCTTTTTGACTAACAACACAATTGCTTTTGTAAAAGGGAGTCTTACACAGGTTTTACCACTCAAGCAAGAAGAAATCTTACTTGGAGCAGTTGCCTTTGAGGTCCCCACAGTCTAAAAAAGTCTTAATGCCTCAATAGTTCATGTGATATAGCTCCAAGGCACTGAGTCAATGTCATTTGGTGATGCTTTGGTGGTGTGCAGAGACCTGCTGGTCTGAATAACAGGAGCTGGAACTTAACATGTATGTGGATTTCAGCATCGGGAATATTAAAACTTGAAGCTTAATTAACTAAGAGTTAAATCATACATGACCGATAGCATCCATCACTGAAGTATTTCAAGCTGAGACAGCTCTTATTCATAGTCCCAGTTTTAACCAACGTGGTGCTGGAATCTATATACATTTTTTGGCTAAAAGGGGTTATCTTGCTACAAAGATCATATCTGTAATAATGGGGACAGTAAAAATAAGCACTTTTGCAATTGGTTTGTATCATCTAAATCACTTAGGGACACATATATGAAAACTGTCAAGGTCTAAAACTCACTTTGTTGCCCATAGCAACCAATCAGAGCGCCCTTTCCATTTCATATAGTACTCTGGAAGAATGAGAGGGGGGTCTCTGATTGGTTGCTATTGGTAACAAAGTGAGTTTTAGACCCAGACAGTTTTCATACATGTGTCCCTTAGTATAGCAGCTTTGAGCTAATCTGTGCATGTCTAGAGCTACTTATACAGCCTGGGGTCACGCCCCCCTTTTCTGTGATTGGCTGCCTGATATTTAGTTCTACCCTGGTTGGGACATGCCCCCTGTATGGAACACTCCCTCTGTGCTGTTATTGGCTGCCTCCACTCTCTTCCCTCTGAGCTGTGTGAAAACAAAACTGAAACTGGCTTTCTGTGCTGGCTGCTGTCTGTGTCTGTGTTCTCATTGTCTTTCACTGCACCCTGAGCTCTCTATTCTCCTCTCACAGTGATAGCTCTATGTGAAGGATCTGGGCAATTACTGAGTGTCTAGCTGTTAGATTCACTCTCCCGAAATATAACACAGCCTTACATTCTGCTCCCCCTCTAGTTCCTGCCTGATAACAGAGGGGGGAGTAGAGGGCATTTCTCACATTTGTTTCATCATTTCAGGCTGTATTTATAACTGTTTACACCAATACATGTATTCTGGTTACAAGGCTTGGAGCCTGGGAGAGAGTTGACAGCTCTGTAGACATGAGAACTGAACATTACAGGATGTCTGCAGAGCTGTTGTTCTGCTCCAATTTTAAAATAGCTGAAATGATTCTGTTTGGACAAAATCTGAATAGTATAGAGGCCAAATATACATATCAATTATTCAAGTTTTGCCTTTAACCACAAACATATGCAATACAATCAGAGGCCACAGTGGAAATTCTATCAAACACAATGACTTAAAATATGACAAAAGGAAATGACACAAAGCCAACCTGCCCAGAATTCAAAACCTCAATGCAAATTTATTTTATTATGACACTTTCTAACTCCATTAGCAAATGTTGAATAGAGTATTGATTAAACTGCATTAAGGGACCATTTATTCCACCACCTGGTACTGGGCTTTGCTCCACATCCTTTCCATACAAACATCCATTTATATTAACCAGTAGTACTATGTTTTTAAGCAGTGATTTGTAAAACAGGAATTTGATGGCTTGCATATTCACAACATAACACCTTTTATTTTTATACACATAAACGAAATGCACGGTCTGGTTTTGGAACGTGTGCCTTCACAGCCTGAAGCTCCAGCTTCACAGAATGTTCCAATTAAGATTGCTGACTTGCTTGGATTTCATGCATGGAACGGTACTGAAACTAAGGCACTATATGCACTCAGGAAGTGTGTTGTTGTCAGGTACATATCAGAAGTCTTTGTGGCTATTTATGTGAAAGAAAATATAACTTATTGCACATCAAAGGTTAGAAAATAAGAAACATTTGATTTTCAGAATGGCTGTACATTTAAAAGATGAGGACCTCATTAAAAAAATGTGCCCTATTAGGACATATGGAAGTCATAGAAAGAGGTTTACTTCTTGGGACGTCAGTGTGTGGATGCCCAGTGTTCCTGGAGCCTGTACCTGTATTTTTTAAATATTGATCAATAAAATACAGATTTTTAAATCCTTTTTTTCTCTGCCCTGGATGACTGTGGGCAGTTGCTGGTTGCTTCATTTACTTCAAAGCAGTCCTGCTGGTCAACTTGAGTTTGCCATGCACTGCACATAAGACTAAATCCCCAGGAATGCCCGTGAGGCTGGTGAACTGACTGCTTGTTTGCAACTTTCTCTGGGAAAGCTATCTACTCCCTTTTCCTAAAATATGTACTTCAGCTTTATTATTAGTTGTTCATTCCTTTAACCTCTCCCAACTATTAACATATACGTACATCCTAATAATAGGCATGCAATATGGAGTGAAACTCAGGGGTGTCAGCTTTGTGACTTGAACTGACAGAAAAAACTGTAAGCAGCACTGATCAAAACCTAAGGTCCTTAAAGAGGATGTATCGCTTCATCAGTTGGGCTGTTTTCTTGAAGCTTGATTCTCTCATTTCCTGAAATCCAGGGGCGTTTCTTCCCCTCCCAGCTGGGTGTTTCTTAACTGAAGGGGGATGACATCCTCCCCCCCTTCACTGTTCATGCTCGCTCCCAGTGTGCTCTTCAACCTCCTCTCTCTGTCTGAGTCCACATGTCACTGTCCTCTCCCTATGCAGTCTTATTTTGAAAGAGCTGTTTACATACCACATGTCTGCATTCAGTCTAGACAGCCTTCTATGAACTCAGAGCACTGATCTCTTCTCCTCTCACAGCTGGAGGTTTGTTACAGTTGAATCCAGTCTTCTATGAATTCATGCTGAGCAGCACAGATCTCCCTGCTATTTTTACACGCAGGAGCATGTAGGCACCAAGGCACATTTATGCTGTTTTCTGATTGTAGAAACAGCTGAAGTGTTAGTGTGTTTCTTCTAGCTGTGCAGAGTGAAATGCTGCCGGCCCCTTATTCTGAGTGAGAGAGGCAGCCTAATGCTCCATCTATGTTTACACTTAGGCACTGAGGCACAATTCTGCTGTTTTCTGTTTGTAAAAGCAGCTGCAGTGTTACTGTGCAGCTGCTGGCTGTGCAGAGTAAAATGCTCCCGGCCCCTTATTCTGAATGAGAGAGGCAGGAATTCTCACTCCCGTGAATACGACTGGGGACCAGACAGAATGTAAATTAGTAGAGTCAGCAGCCAATGAAATGAAAGGAGGAGGAATCCAACTGGCACTGGTGAACTGTGTTTACAGAAACAGAAGATAAGAAAACAAGAAAAACAAGACAGCTTTGCTAATGACATCCAATTGCAAAGTTGCTTGTTTTCCCTGTTCCCTTATTCTGAAGACCATTTAATGTAATCATACAACCCCTTTAATCCTAGCTATGGCTAGCATCCTATCACCAAGGACCTTTGTATATGATGGGAAAAATGTTAGGGGTATTTTTTTCATTATAATACAAATGGGATTTTAACGTTAAGACATAAAGTGTTGTTTCCAATCAAGATACAGTACAAAAGCTGGATTCGTTTTTTTCTATAACAGTTCAAGTTTGCTGATCTGCAGCTAAAATAGTTAAAAGTGTTGTTCAGTTCCTATAAAAAATAAATACGAACCTTCTGGTCCCCAATTCAAAAATAACCACCTTCCTCCGCTACTGCATTCCAGCACTGAGTCTATCTGAGCTAGTTACATTCCTCTTCTTTTAATGAACAGCTGCACTTCCATTTGGCTGCCGCAATCAACTGACACTCCCTTGCATCACTGTTTGGAAATGAACAGTTCCGAATAGTGATGTAAGTAGAGGCACATGACTGCTGTGGCCAATCAGTGGCTGCAATAGTGATGTCCTAGTTTGGAAGAGGAGGAACATAAACAGAAGACAGCAGAGAGCCAGCATTGGAACGGACAATCAGAGAAAGGGGAGTATAGTTTTTTTTTTAATGGTGCACTGGAGTTTAGTATTTATTTTTATAGCAACTGAAGAACCCTTTTAAACTTCACTCCCTTCTTTACTCCATAACCTCACTCCCTAGAAGTGATGGTACACAGAAGGTATTTAATGTGCTCTATGCCTTCTCCTGAACTGCTCCTGCCACTGTACTGTACATATACTACATATGCTTCTATCGCATAACTATTGCTGTTTCATCTTTCCTTATTAGTATGCTCATTCAATGATCTGCCGTGCTTCATTTGATGCTCTATTTCTTTAGTTGTATGTTTATTTACTGACCTGCATTGTTTAATCTCCAGCTCTGCTTTCCTTGTTGTATGCACATTTACATGTACTGACTTGCTTTCCTATTAAGCCGTAGGCTTGTCCTCTGTAACTGCTTTGTGTAACTGTACTCATATTTTGGACGCCTTTCCTTTACAATTACGCTATGAGGTAATTTTCCGATGCCTATTCTACTACTTCTTAGCAGCTATATATATGGGCATTGATATTGTTCATATACTCTCTTCATGTTGTGATGTATTAGCCTTATGCTGATGCATTTACTGTATATATACTATATCTATTCTGAATGAAGAAATATACATAAATTTTAATATACAAACAACTATTCTAACATTCTATTTTTTTTTAATAATTTCTATTTTTAGACAACATCAAATTTGATGTATAGTGATGTATAGTAGTAAAAAATAAAATTTTTTCACTTCCACACATTGTTATAGCAATGCCGTTTTACCCCCTTTATTCCTTCAATCTATATTTTCCTCCTGTATCAACCCCTACATTGCCATTGCTATTTGGTCCTATAATTCCCTAATAAGTCTCCTCTAAAACATGGCCCTACGAATGTTGATCTATTATTCCGATTAACTGTATAAATGTGTACTATCTACATGTTTATACTTATTTGTACCATCTTTATACCTATACTCTCTTTATATTACCATGTTCTTTATTCTGTACATTACCGCGTGACTTGCTACATATTATTGAATGTGTGTGTGTCTTAGAAGCGTCCTTTTAACATTTGTTATCGTTTTTTGTATCATTTTAACAAACTTGTAGAAGGAACTAGGACTGAGACATTGCTGCCATAAATATACAAATGGTTTTAACGATATGGATTAAATAAAGATATGCATAAAATTTGCTTATAATCACAACGAGTTGGAGTGCTGACCCTTTTTTTGTATTTTTGAAAATTACAGCTAACATATTGTATTGTTTCGACCTGCACCATTCTCAGCTGCAGAACATTTACATAACTTTTCGTGGGCAAGATTTTGGATTTTTTTTTTTTTTGTTAAGATGCAATATTAGGACTGTTTAGTTAACTCCTTACCAATATCTGACATACAGTTACATCATAATGCATGGAGCAGTTTCACAAGCTATGACCACCCCATACAAGAAAGGTGCCTACAGTTACAGTCAGCACCTGCCTTCATCTCTGGTCCCAACCATTTAACTACTTAGATGCATAACTAAGAGGGGTGCCTCTTTTACCTTGCCCAACTAGGTGCCAACCAGTTGTCATGACAGTCAGAAGGCAAAGTGTACAAACAAAGCAAAATTTAAAAAATTTAAAAATAAAAGTTAAACACTCCTTTGTTCCATTTAACAAAAACAACCAAAAAAAGACCATAAAAGTCAGATCTATAAAAATATAATAGCTTAATAAATAATAATAAATAATATATCCCCAGTCACTCCCAAGTTGTGCGGGAGGAGGTGAGGCCTGAATTGCGTGTCCAAAATGGATTGTGCCCTACAGACTTCTCTGCATGTGAGCTCCCCTTCTCTTTCACTGGTGCATAATTAAGGTTGGCAGTGGGATAAAATTCTCTCCTTTATTGTGTGCCCATGTGCCCTCGATATTTCCACCCCTTGTAACTTCCGTCCATGACAGTCCCTTAAACAATGCATACATTTTGGTTAGTCAGTTACAAATATGTTGTAGATATTTTAATGTGACAATAGTCTTGAAGTACTTTTAATTAAAATACATAGGTTATAGGTGTATTTAAAATATCTTTGTAGATTTGCTATTCAAAAGCATAAAGCTGAGTTGTAATGCCAATAAACACAAATGGTGCTAGGAAAAAAAGTAGACCCTTAGGGCGACATGTATGAATGGGCTGCGTCTGTATTCTGGCGTACTTGCTCCAAAATTCTGTCGTAGCCCTGTTCTATAGATGCAAAAACAGTCGGATTTCAAACTTTGGCTCAATCAGCGCCAGCCCCGACAATTTGTAATGCGTCAATGATTTGGGGGCGTGTCGCACCACATATGTAGGATTAGACACATTCATGAATATGGGACAACAAACCTAGGCGCATAACAGAACAGCCAGACCAAGTTAAAGGTGGTACCTTAGCCTGAGTTGTTGTATTGGCACTAGACTGCGCCTGTATGTATGAACTGCAGAAGAATAGGTTCATACATTCTGACACACTCTACGCTGCTTTAAAGCTATTTAGGATTTACTCTGCTTTTTACTCAGAAATTCAGCATCAAAACATTCAAATTTATATATCACAGAGTTCAGCTTTTCCCCTCTAACATTTCCTTCATTAAAGTTAGCATAAACCACCTGACAGGTTCGCTTTAAAATGTAAAGGGCATCAATAAATCCATGGCATATTGATGGTGAATGCCATCTCCTTCTGATCAGTAGGGATCGTACTTCTGCAAAGAATAAAGAAGCATTTTTTCTATGCACAGCATTGCCTTGTTTATCCAGTGTGTGAGGAACAGCAAATGGGGCTCTGCAGTTCTCTATATAGCCTGGTGGCCGGAAGCAGCGCTGTATACGGGAAACGTAGAATTGGACATAGATTAATCAGTTCTGCAACCCCTTCACTCTCAGAATCAGTAGAATCTCAGAAGTTGGACCCCAACTGGTCACAAACTGATATCACATTCAAACACTATGCTATCATTTTATAAAGCGAGCATACCGTTTTACAAAAATAGCAATCTGTCAGTTTTCATTTTGTCAGGTCGAGTCAATCTACTTTCAAAACTGGATATTGGTACAAGCTTGTAGATACGTTACAAATAAGCATTTCTTTTGTATCCATACACTGTGTGATTTAGAATTCTTTTAGTTTGATTTTCTGTTGCTTGAAGCCAGAAGATATAGTACTTTAATATTTTCACAAGGCTTAGAGTACTTATGACTACCAAACTGAAAGAACACACAAGTATCATTTACAATATATCACAGTGAAGGATATTGAATCTTTTAATGTACTTCAGAGCCAGAAAGGGTAATGTAAGCATAAATACATCTGTTACCATGTGATGCCAATCTTTCAAGAAAAAAAAGAAAAAGTAGGCCATGGTAATATTGTAGAATAAAACAAAATAAATCAATGCAATACATTGCTAAAGCATACTTGTATCACCAAATGACCTTAAAAACTTGTCTTACCATCACAGAAATAAAAGACCTCTATAAGGTAAGAAAAAGGGCAAGGGCGTCACCAGGCAGTTTTATCCAGGGCACAAGCTCCGGATAAAACTGTCTGTGCCCCAAACCTCGCCGCTGCCATGGGCCTGGAGCGCCGGCACTCTCTTCAGCTGTATGTGTGAAAACACAGCAGATCACTAGCACAAAATATCATTTTAGCAATATTCTTAGATCAGTAAATAAGGTTATTTTAAAACATATGGAAGTCTTTAGGAAAGATCAAACAGTAGTTTTGTGTAAGATCAACAGTAGTTACTGAGAATGATATGATGAGATAACAGAGTGTGAGCCTCTCTATATTTCTGCATATTAGGTTATGTGTAGATTTGCTTGGAAACATATTGTCCATTTTTCTGTAATATTATGAAAGCGGAAATATATTCTTTGCCTGTATGTTTTCTTTACTGTACAGGTAACTTTTCACAGCGATCATGTGATCTAATCTACAGGCAGCAAGTTATGGAGCAGAATGAGCTGAGTGGCTTGATATATAGTTTTGTAGGGAAGGGTTCAACAGAACTTGTAATTCACTTAATTCAATTTACTGTTTATTCTGGGTTAAGGAGTCTGGTGGTGCCTTCCTGGTATGAATGTTCATACAGAGATAGCTGTCAATCACCAATACGAATGTCCACTAGACTCTTCAACCCAGAATAAGCATAAATTGAATAAATAAATTACAAGCTCTACTGAATCTTTCCAAATAAAACTATTTATCAATCTGCTCAGCTCCTCCTTCTCTATAAGATGCTGCCGGCAGTTTAGATCACATGTTCAGTGTGAAACGTTCCCTTTAGTTGGTGCATTGTCTCTACTTCCTAACTACCACCTTAAATAGCACTTTGATCTCTTTTCTTTCATCCACAATGTTTAATACTTAAGTAAGTGACTTAAAAATACACAAGTTTTTTGCCAGTTTACAAAACAATACAGAAAGTGATAGGTATTAATTCCACTTCTCTAAGCCAGGACCATGTTTTTTTAGTTAAATGACAAGGATAATATGACACATACAGTAAAATAGTGTAACATACGTTAAGTAAAGTGGGATAACTTTATAAATGGAAAGAGGAAACCCTTCCGAAAAAAGCTAAATATTGCGTTGTTTAAGGTCATAATAGTAGCACCCAGACAGCATTGAAAAAGAAATTTAATAGTTTGTCAACATACAATTACAATAATTAAAAGATAATGAATCTCAGAATATCCGACTTTAAGCATACATGAATTTTGTGTTGATTTTTCAGTATGGGCAATCTTGAAAGTAGAAATCATACAGAGCTATCTGCCTTTATAAGAACAACATACTACAGAGAACATATACTGTCATGTACACACTTACTAGCATGTGACGTTGGTGCAACGGTAAGGGATTAATCTATCTCCACTCACTCCATCTTGCACTCACCTTCCACTCAGGTGGCAAATTAAGCAGTCTTTGCACTCGAAAAAAACACACAGTGCCACCACATTTAAAGAGAGTGAAAGGACTCTCATCCACAAACACTGCTCCCCAGCACTCACAGGGTTAAAACACTATATCCAAACGCTGCTCCCCAGCACTCACAGGATTAAAACACTATATCCAAACACTGCTCCCCAGCACTCACAGGGTTAAAACACTATATCCAAACACTGCTCTCCAGCAGTCACAGGGTTAAACACTGTAATTAAGGCTATGGATTCTTAGAGCATACAAGGACCAAACGTATTAAACTGGCACACAGTTCAGATGATGGCTGAACCCCATTCTGTGAACATGTTTTTCTGTTGCAACCATATATTATAGTTAGAGATGAGCAAATATCTCAAAAATTCGATTCGGTCACTTCGCCGAATTTTCCGAAAAAATTACTTCGGGACGAATCGCGTTAAAAAGCAGCTATTTCCAGGCTGCACACAGCCTGCAGGGTGCTGTAGAACGTTGTGCCATGCTTAAATATGCAGAGGGAGTTTGGTTTGGTCTTCATACAATGTTGTGTTTTAGTATGACACGCAGATGACTGCCGCCACTCTTAGAATCGCTTCACTATAAAATTCCCTGGGCACTTAAGAGGGCAAAACTGACCAAAAAACTCAAGCGGGAATGTAGCCTGATAAAATCATGCCAGCGAAAGCTGGAAAAAAACAAGCTGAGAGCTCAGGTGGCAACATTAGTGACAAAGTGTGGAGGTGACGGCGGCAGCCACAGCAGCATGAGGTAAGGCAGTGGCACAATGACATTCTGGAGGTGGCAAAACAGGAGGAAGCCAAAGAATGGCACAATGACTGAGAGCGGAGGTCACGGCGGCAACAGCATGAGGTCAGGCAGTGGCACAATGACATTTTGGAGGTGGCAAAAAAAAGGGGGAAAAGCCAAAGAATGGCACAATAAACTGAGAGCGGGGGTTTCACGGCGGCAGCGCATGAGGTCGGGCAGTGGCAACAATGGACCCAGTGTGGAGGACACAATGCAGCCACGCAGCAGGCATGGGGTTTCAAAAAAAAAGGGGCAAATAAAACCAGTGTGGAGGAAAACGGCAGTAGCCACAGCAGCAGAAAATGGGCCCAGAAAGGGGCCCACAATGACACATTTGGGGGAGGACACGGAAAGCCCCACAGCACCCGCATGAGGTCGACAGTGGCACAAAGGGACATTCGGGAGGTGGCAAAACATTTATTGGGCCACAGAGGGGACAATCAAAAGGGTTTTGAGGTCACAACAGAGCAGTTTGAGGTCAGGCAGGGGCACAAGGGACATTCGGGAGGTGGAAAAAACAGGGGGAAAAGCCCAAAATTTGGCAAAATGCTGAGAGCGGAGGTCACGGGGGCAAAAGCATGAGGTTGGCAGGGGCACAATGGAATTCGGGGAAAGGTGCAAAAAAAAGGACGGGCCCACAGAGTGGCCCCAAGGGACTGAGAGGTGGAGGTCACGACAGCGCATTTTGGGGTTTCAGGGGGTGGCACAATGACATTCGGGAAGGTGGCCAAAACAGGGGGGGAACCCCACAGAATGGCACAATGAACTGAGGCGGAGGTAACGGGGTTAAAACGGATGCTGGTTAAGGGGAAAAAAGGGGGAACCACCCCCATGATGGGTGTAAGCCTACCGGGGGGGGGAATCAAAGTAAAAACCCCGGTTTTTCACAGACCCCGCCGCAAGCGGGTTGGACTTGTTTGCGGCGGAAAAAATTTCCAGGTCGCCCCACGGGTTTGTAAATTGCTTCCCGGGGTGGCAGCCAAAGGGGCATTTGGCGTGGAAAAAAATTTGTGAGCGTAGGCAAAATTCGGGGGGGGGAAAAGGGGGTTCAGGGCAGGCGGCAAAGGTTCTTTGGTCGGGGAAAAACAGGAGGTTTAAAGGTTGGGGTACCGGAAGAAGGTTTATTTTGGCAGAAGACGCATTCTCAAAAAGGCAGTACGGGCACTAAAGATGGCAAAGGTGCCCCGGAAGGAAGGAGGTTAAATGGGGCCACCTGCCGCCTTTAAAAATTTAAAGGGGGCCGTCGGGTTTTTTAAAACCCGCCGAGGGGGCCGGCGCGCGCACGCAAAAGGCGCGGGATGGGGCAAAAGGGCCCGGCCCGGGAGGTGGGGGGGACGCGGGGAGCGCAAGTCAGGTAAGGGGGAAACCCGGGGGACCCAAACCCGTGGGCCCCGGCAGTCGCCCCCGGGACCCGGGGGGCGGCAGCACGAGTGGGGCCCGCAGCCCGGGCGAGGGGCCCTGGGGGGAAAACTCGTGACAGTACCCCCCCCCCCCGGGCCTCCTCCTTTTTCTGGTTCGGGGGAAAACCTAAACACGGGGGGCCCGGGTCCAGGTTGTTTTCCCTAAAGGCCCCCCTTTGATCTCTAAAAGGGGCCCCCGAATCCTCCCAATAAAACCAGGAATTCCCGTTTCCCCCTTAACCGACTTCATGGGCCAAGATTTTTTTTGGGACCGCAAATATGTTGGAGGATTCACCCTCAGGGAGGGGGGGGGGCCAACTTTTTTTGGAAAAGCGGTTCAACCGACGGGTTCAGGGGGGATACATGAAAAAAATTTTTGGGAAAAAATTTGGTGGGGGGGAGTCGGGCTTATACGCAACCCCGGGTTTAATTTAGGGCCCTCGGGTTTAAAAAGGGCCCCAAGGAAAGCGGGGGACCCGTTGTAGCGGGGGGTTTTTTCAACCTGACATATTTGGCGGCACCCGACCTTGTCGCCGGAGAAAAAGGTTGGACCCCGGTTTTCCTCTTTTTTTCCCGGGCCTGGGGCCTTTTAATAGGGGCCCAGCGCACGCTGCAGGGATGACAAAGTCGCTCCCAAATGCCAGAATTAAGTTTTGGCCCAAAAGGCATCTACGAGGGAACCTCGGAGGGGAGGGCAGAGGGGAGGGAGGGGGGGGGATGGGGGCCCCATATACAATAAAAAAGGGGGAGAAAGCCCCTGAGTCCAACGAGTTGTAAAAAAAATTGGGCCCGGGGTAGGAGGTTGGCCCAATCATCCGGGCGAGCAAAAATAAAATGACTTTAATTTGTGCCCAGAATCGGGATTGCCCCTCTTTACCTGGTTTTTTGATTGGGGGTTGGTAAGACAAAAGAGAAGCTAACTTCACCTGAAAATCGGGGCGGGAAGTGGGTCAGAACTTGGAAACGAACTGCACCCCCGATCAAAAAAACGATTTTGGGGGCCGGGCCCCGGCAGGCGGAACAGTGAATAAAAAAAAAAGGGAGGAAAAAGTGGGGGGAAGGTAACCCGGGTCAGTGGGGACGAAGTGGGGACATCTTCAAAAAACCTACCCCGTAATAAACCCGATCACGGTTTTCCCCCAAAAGGAGGAGGGAAGGTCGGTGATGAAACCCATCCCCCACATGGGACCGTGGAGTACTGGGGTAGGAGGGGGCAGCACCCGGGGAAGGGATGTGGCCGGGGTTTCCCTTTTTCCGGGCACAAGTACCCCACGGGGCTCCACAAAGGGCCCTTTAAATTTCTTTAGCCAGCCCTGGCCACCATTTAAAAACCGCGGTTTAAATTTGGGAAACGTTTGGGCCCCAGGATGTCCTGCCATCAAAGGAAAGGGTCCCCAATTCGGGATTTTCTGCGCAGCGGGGGGCCCCGAACGTAGGTTTTGCCGGTGGTATCTGCCGAAGGGGACAGGTGCTGCTTGGTCAGTCTTTCCGGAGGTATTTGTGTGGGGCCCTGGGGGCCTCTTCTCCAGTGATGTCAAAATGCGGGGGAAGGGGGAGAGCATCCGCCCTGATTTTCCTTTTCCGGGGCGGGTGAAAAGGATCCGGAATTTAAAATTTAAAAAAAAAAAGAGACCACGTGCGGGGCCAAGGATTGAGGCCCCTGGGCCGACTGAGTTACGGGGTTTTTTTGTGTTAGTACTATCCCCTCAAAAAGATGACGAGCCCCCTCCAGGAGATGCCGCTACTCCTCCAGGTCAATTTTGATAGCGAGTAATTCTCGGTCCCCAATAGAAAGTTCCTCTCAGTGCGAAAAGGGGTTTTTGGGGAGAAAAAAACCCGCGGGTTTGAGGGTTTTTTCCATTGGGACCCTTTTGAGAAAGGGGACAGCCCCGGGGCCCCCACAAAAGAGGAAACCACCTCCGAGAGAAAGGCTTTCAGGGTCAGGGGTGACAAAAAGGCCCGGGGAAAGCAAAGGCTGCCCTTCAAACCCGAAAAGGGTTTCTTTCGGCCGCCTGGGGGCCCAAACATTTGGGTTTAAACCCCCTTTCTTCCTGGGGGGAGGGGCCCAATAGGACCCACCGGGTTTTAGAGAATGGGATTTTTAAACTCCCGGGATGTAAAATTGGCAAAACCCCAAAAAAAACGTTGTATGGCTCGGAGTAAAAAGGTCGTGGCCATTGCAGGAAAAGCGACGTTTTAGTGGGGCCCAAATTTGCAGGGCCTCGGTCGGAGAGGGATGAAAACCGAGGAAAGCAGACTGGATTGTTGGAACCGGTTTTCTTTTATTTGGGTACAGGCGGTTGCTCCCGAAGACGTTGAAAGGACTGGGCCCGCCCCTGTGAAAAGATGGGCCCGGGAAAGGTCAGGGGGAAAAAACCAAGATGTGCCCAGGAAACGTTTGACACACTTTGGTAGAGCAGGCCCCTGAAGTTGTCTTTTTTCGAACCCCTAAAAAAACCCGGGGGCATTGAAAGACGAAGGGGCATTATTTAAGATATTTTAAAGGACCGTGGGGGTTTATTTAAACGCCGTTTTCCCCTTTTCTCCCTCCGGACCCCTGATGGGGGTTGTATGCCCCCCCGCGGGCCCAATTTTGGGAAAAAAAACCCTTGGCTCCCTGTAGACGGTCAAGATTTCCCTTTTTAAATTTAGTGGCAACGGATCCGGGTTTTTTTCCCGGAAATTTTGGTTCGGGCCCCCGGGTTTGGTAAGGGGGGGGGGAAGGGGGAAAGGGGGGGGGGGGGACGGAAAAGAAACCCATCCTTCTTCTTTACAAAGAAAAAAACAGCTCCGGGGGGGGATGAAGACTTGGTATAAAACCCTTTTTGAGGTTCTCCCCCGGATATAGTCCGACTGGCTGAGTCTTGGTTAGACAAGGGTAACCTTTTACCCCGGGGTGGATTTGGTCCAGAAGGGGTAAATTGGGACAGTCTTTAGGGGCGATGAGGGGGAAAGGGATTGGGCCCCTGTTTCCCCCGAAAAAGAGGCCCGCATAGTCCCGGTTTTCAGCGGGAAGCCCGGGCAAGGAAAACCGGGTAAGACTGGTGAGGTGGAAGGGCCCCGGGGAAACTGGCCGCGGAATGGGGAGCCCAGCGACTCTGGCAGGGGAAACCCCAGCCCCAAAAAACCTTTCCCCGGTTTTCCTGGTCGGGGGTGGGGCAGGGAAAGCTGTACCCTGGAAAAAACCCAAAGGGAGGATCGCTGGGGGAAACAAACCCGAGGGAGGACGTTAAAAGGTGATCTCCTCCTTGGTGAAAGGCCCCCCCACGCGGAGGGACAATGGCTTGGCACGAACCGAAGGCCCCCACTAAGGGCCCCCAAAATCAGGGGAGGATATAAACCAAGGGTTTCTCCAAAAGGGGTCCCCGGGAAAGGGGGATACGGGGGACACCAGGGGTGGCATTGAATAAATTTCCCTGGGGGGTTTCCGAGTTTTGGAAAGGGGGGGGGGGCACAGGGGAAAAAACGGGGTGGGGAACCGACGGGGAACCTCAACCCCCCTTTTTAAGGCGTGGAGAGGAGTTTTCCCAAAACCTAGGGACGCCTCTCCACTTAACTAGGTGCGGGCGTTTCCCTGCCGTGGGGGGCAAAAGCGGGAAAACCTTTTCGAAAGTGATCCGGGCTGGACGTTTGGAGCCCCTTAAAAACCCTTTTTCGGGTAGTGGTTAAACGCAATTGTCTAGAAGTCCGGGGTACTGGGGGGGCGTCCCCAACGGGAAAGGGAGGAGTGGGGCCGGCTTTTGGTTTAAAGCCAGGAGCTGTGCAGAATGGCGGCAAGGGTTCAGCTGCGGGCTTTTTTGCGCAAGTTGTTGTGATGCTGGCCCCCAAATCGACGTGAGATCCGGTTCCCCGGGGCCCAAAGGGTTTACCTTGGCGGGACCCAAGGGCCCGGATTTACTGTAAGGATGGGTGTGGATCCACTGGACCAGGGCAAGCGATGGCTTTAAGCCGTACCAGGGGGGGGGAAATTAAGTAAAACCCCGGTTTTCACCAGAGCCCGCCCCCAAAAGCGGGATGGACTTGTGCGGCGGAGAACTACCGGTGCCCCACTGGCTTAAAACTTGCTTGCGGTTGGCCCCCAACCCCCAGGGGTGGAAAAAATTTCGTGGGGGACGAAACCGGGGAAGTCGGGGACAGGCAAGGGGTAGGGAAGGCGGAAAAGGGTTTTGGGGGTCGAAAAAAACGGAAAGCGAAAAAGGTTCGGTAAGGGAAAAAGCGGGCCCTATGAGGAAAGAAGACGCTTTCTCAAAAGGCATTTCGGCAAAAAAGACCCGGAAAAGGGGGCCCCGGAAAGGGAAGGGGGGGTTAAAAATTGGGTCCCCCTGCCAGCCTTTACCAATAATGGGCGTAGGGCCCTTTTTTAAAAATCCCCGGGAGACCCGGTGCGTGGCCGCCAAAGGGGCCCCGGGCTTTGCGCATACCGGCCGGGCCCAGGGGGAGGGGGAGGGCGGGGAGCGCAGTCGGGTTTAAAGGGGAAAACAGGGCCCCCCCGGGGGAACCCGGGGCCCGGCAGTGCCCGGGCCCGGGACGGGCGGCGGGCACGAGTGCGCCCCGCAGCCCGGGCGGGGGGCCTCCCCGGGGACCACTCGTAAACGGGGCGGCAGAGGCATGGGTTAGGCAGTGGACAATGACATTCTGGCGGTGGCAAAAACAGGACTAGGCCACAGAGGGGCCCAAAAAGGGACTGAGAGTTGAGGTACAACGGCCAGCAGTATGGGGGTCGGGCAGGGGCCCAAAAAATGACATTTGGAGGTGGCAAAACGGGGAGGAACCCCACGAAGGGCCCACAATGACTGAGAGGGGAGGCCCACGGCGAGCAGCCCCTTTGAGGCCCAGCAGTGGCACAATACACAGTGTGGGGATAGGGGCAGCACCCCACAGCAGCAGCATGGGGTTTAGAAAGGGGCAAAAATGACATTCTGGAGGTGGCAAAACAGTTTTTAGGCCCAGAGTGGCAAAACCCACACAGTTTTTAGAGATCACAACAGCAGCAGTACGAGGTCGGGGCAGGGGGCACAATGCATTTGGAGGTGGCCCAAAACAGTTTTAAAGGCCAAAAATTTTTTGTGGCACAAGATACTTTTGTGGAGGGAAGCAGGGTCACAGCAGCGGGCCATAGGTCGGAGGGGCACAATGACATTTGGAGGGCAAAACAGGGGGAACCCAACAGGGGGCCCACAATGATTGAGAGCGGAGGTCAGGGCCGGCAGCAGCTTGAGGTCAGGAAAAGTGGCCCAAATGACACAGTGTGGGAGGACAGGGGCAGCAGCCACAGCGCAGCATGAGGTTCGCAGTGGCACAATAAAAATTTTTGGAGGTGGCAAAAAAGGAGTGGGGCCACAGAGTGGAACAATAAACGGAATTTGAGGTGAGGGGCCGGCAGGGGCAACAGCATGGGGGTTGAGAGTGGAAAAATTAAAACAGTGTGGTTGTCACGGGAAACTGCAAAACAGCCCCAGCGACCATGAGGTCATAGAGGGGGCCCACAAGGGTCAGAGTGTTGAGGTGGGTGGCAATACCAGTCCCTGGAAAAGATGGTGGTGGGCCCAGAATGAAAAAACTGGAAGCGATGTGTGGCATCGGGGGTCCATGGGGGCATCAGAATAGGGCTGAGGGAGGTAGTTTGAACCCCGACTTTAGGGTTTAAATATTTTGGGGTGTGGAAATCCTTGGGCCCATCCCCGCCTGTTTTTATCTTGAAAAAAGGCAGTCGTTCCCCATTTCCCGGGGGCAAGGGGTTCTTTTGGGGAAAAGATGGCCCCCCCCATGAAAAACCCGCTTGATGCCACATACCCGGCGGGCCCGGACAGCTTTCCACTGCAAAAACTCGGAAAAATTGCGGCCACCAAAACCCGTTTGGCCCGCCCCCGTAGTTTCCCGCGGATCTTCCCAACGGGTGGAAGGGGTTTCGTCCAAGTAGGCCAAAACCTGTTGGTTCAGGGAAATGCTTCCCGGTCCTGCTGCTTTCTGCTGTTTTGGGACCCGCCCTCATCCCAGGGGGTTTAAGGAAGTGCTCATTCCGTGACTCCAGACTTTGGTTGCCTTTCTTTATGGAGTGGAAATGCTCCTACCCCCCCACTTCCCCAGCAGCCCCGGGCAGGAGTAAGTGGGGCGCTGAAGAACACCCTGGCCAAAATACTGTCAAGGGGGGACGAGCCGCCCCAAAAAGGGGAGCGGCCAAAGGGCCCAAATGGGTACGGAGGATTTCCCCAATTTTTTGAGTTTTTTCCCCCCTCTAATAGGGTGGGGGAAAAAAGGGTCCATTTTGGATCCGGGGTTTGCGAGGGGGGCCAATTGGGTGGGAGCCAGAAGTAAACCCCCGGGCCCGGGTGCTGGGCTTTCGGCTGGGCCCCTAGCCAGGCAAATAAGCATGTGGGGCCCTTGCACAAGTGACTCCCAGGGGGTCCCCGCCTTTCCCCTTTTCCAATGTATTCTGCCCGGTGATTGGGGGTCATCTGCCTCGTCTTCCTCATCTCCTTCCCCCCCTCCAGCTGCTCCTGCTCCCCCTCTCTTTTTAAACCCGGGGGGAGAAAATCCCCCTCATTTCCAAAACAATCTTTTGCTCCAATGTCCTCCTTTCCCCCTCCTCCATTTCAGTCCCAAACCCGGGCTCATGTGGCCACGAGATGTTTGTCGCCACGTTTTCCCGTTTTCCCCGCCCAAAACGATTTTTCAGAATTTGTTCCAAAATTTAAGCCCGTTTTGGAATGCGTTATTCATCCCGTAGTCCTGGGACTGACAAAAAAAACGTTCCCTCCTCGAATGGGCCCCAAAAAAAACGGCAAAGGTTTTCACGCATGAGCTGCCATTTGGGTGACTTTAAAGGTTTCACAGGGGAGTACTTCTGTCTGCCCGGATCATCAAAAATCGTTAATGGCCCCCTTTTTCTGTTCTACAGTCGGTCCAACCCTGTGCAGGCTGGAATTTTCCCGCGGGTGGAAAAATCGCATATCAGAGTGTTTTTGGGGGAGGCCGTTCTGCCGGGGTTTCCCAAATGAGGGAGGGTGTTCCTGGCTTTGTACGATGGGGTTTAAAGTGCTGCCCCAGTTTTCCCTTTGGGAAATTTTCCCCGAATCTGCCCGAAGTTTGGGGGAAAGGGCTTCAGGAAAACCCTTTTTACAAAAAGATTTTAACCGTGCGGCTTTTCAGGGGCCCCATGGACCAAACCCTCCCCGGGGGCAGCGCAGCACCTTTTTCCCCCCCATTTTTTCCGTCACCATGGGGGTTTCCAATTTTCAGTTGGCGCGGAAAAAAGCCCACAATCGATTTCTTGTGATGACGCGGAGGGAGTTCCTTCCCCCGTGTGACTTTTGTTTGCCGAGGCAAACCCGGTTTAGAAAACTGCCGGGGGCACCACTGTGCCCCACAAATGTGGGTTTTTGGAAACAGTACTTTTTTTGGGGTGAGATGGTGGGGGGATGGTGGGGGAGGGGGGGGGGGGAGGGGGTATTGGCGCAGGGGGCAGCAGTTTGGGCAAGGGGGAGGAGGAAAGCGGCGTCCCTGTCCTAAATTTTTGGTGTGCTGGGCAGGGCACATTTTACCCCGGGGGGCCCTAAAGGGGCATGTTTCTTGCCCTGACCGTAGTTACAGCTCCAGCTTCCGCGCTGCCGTTTCCCTTGGAAAAAACCGGGTTAAGGGCCTAAGGACTGGGGCCCCCTTCTGTTTTTTCATATTTTTGAAGTGCTTTGGGACTACCCTTTTTTGGGAAAAAAAATTACGGCTTGAAACTCTCCCAAACCGGCTCGGCAAAAGAAAATTTTTTTTTTGGGTTTTTGGGAAAGGTGCAGAGTCCACCAAATTTTGGAAAAAGGGGGGGGAATGCAAATACCAAAAACTTGGACAGGAGTACGGGGGCGTTTCTGCACCCTTGGATTTTTGGACGCATACTGTTGTCCCCTTTTAATATCGCCTCCCCTGAAGACGCTGGCGCCCCTGGTAGCCCAGGAGCAGGGCATCTGGACCGGGGGGTGATGTCAAAAAGAAACGCTCCCTTCTAACCCGAGGTGGTGGAGCCTTGGGCTGGGGCCCGCAATGGGGTGCATTTCCATGGGGCGGGTTTCGCTTTCTTTCTGTTGGGTGCGGCGGGGAGAATGGACCACCCAAACTGAGCCACGTTTCTCCCGGCCAAAAGGTGGTGACCTTTCATGGTTACCAGGGCCGTGGTGCCAACGTTAGCTCCCTGGCCACGCTTCACTTTCTGCCCACAGATTTTCCTTTACCCAAAAATTTTTGGTCCCCCCGGTTTTTCTTAGCAAGAACTTTTCCCACACCGTTTTGAGTATCGGATTTTTACCCCCCAAAAGCCCCCCGCACTGAGTGGGCCCACTGCCGCCCCTGCCCCTGAGCCCCTGTGCCCCTTCTTTCTTGGACCTGCGAAAAGGGGTTTTTTTTCCCCGTGGCACTTGGGGTCCCCAAACCCCCAATGTGCTATCCTGTGACCCCCGGGGCCCAAAAGACCACTTGCTGGCCCGCGCTGCTGCCCGGGGCCCCGCAAGCTGACGACCTCTTTTCCTGACGATGGGTAAGACCCTTTCCTCCCCCCGGCTCCCAAGTGCGGGGCGGGTTTCCCTCATCATTTTTTTGTTTCACGTCAAGGGTGTCCTTTATCAACCCATCCTGGTATACCGAGGCTGACCTTAAAAAAAATGACCTCCCATGCCACTTTCCCCAAACTATTCCCTTTTCCGCCTACTGCAAGAAGCAGGGGGTTTTGGGCCCCCTTTCTTTTCCCGCCCAAATAAGGTGCTGGCCCCTTCCAAAATTTTTTCATCCTCGCTATTTTAGTGGCGTGAGCCCAGACCAAATGTAGATCTCTGGCTGAGGGAAAAGGATGGGACGAGGCGGGCTGAGGCAGGTGAGGGCCCGCTGACCCCCTCCCGGGCCATGCCAACCCAAGGGGGGTTTTGTCTGAGGTTCCCACCCAATCTTTGCTGGGGTTGTAGATGGGCTTTTGGGAGGAAGGGGGGACCTAGTCAACCAATCAAGAACCCAAATTTGGGGTTTCTGAACAAAAACACGGCCCCAGATGCGCCCGGGAGTTGTGGCCTCACCCCAGTGCCCCCGCTGCGACGTCCCCCTTTCTGTGCTGCCGGGCCTGGGCCTGTTCCAGGAATTTTTTATGCCCTGCCCCTCGCAGGTGCAGGCCTTTCCTCCCCTCTGTCTGACTACTGTTTGTTTTAAAAGTTTCAGCACGTTTTATTTTTTTATATCTGTATATGTAAAAATTTTCACCCTGTTTTTGACTTAAAATGAACCAGGTTTTAAAAAGCTTGGGTAAAAATTTGGATATAAATTCCGCCCACAAATGGCCAGGAAAAATTTTTTTGTATGTGTCGTTTAAAAACCTGTTTTGTTTTACTAAATTTTAAAGCACAAACAGGCTTAATTAACCTTGGGGCCCTGAATTTGGTTTAAAGGAAAAAAATTTTATAAATTTTTGGGGTTGAAAAAAAACGGTTTATTTTTGGGCAGCCACCGGGAAAAAAAGCTTATTTTAACCCCTTGGGGTTTAAATTGCGCCAAAGAAAATTTAGCCGCAAAAAAAAGTAGCTTTTTTGAGTGTTTTCAAAATTTCGTGTTTTCTACGCCACACAACAAGGGGATACAGTTGTAATTAACCTTTGCTTGTGAATTAGGGGTACAGGAAAAAAAGGGAAAATATTTTGGCGTTGAAAAAGCGGTTTTTTTTTTGGGCAGCACACCAAACAAAACAAAGTTAAAATTTAACCCCCGGTGTTAAAAAGGGGCCAAAGAATTGAGCCGCCAAAATAGTTGCTTTTTATTTTGGGGTTTACAATTGCGTGTTTTCTAAGCCCTCCAACAAGAGGAAGTTTTTTAATTAAACCTTTGCTTGTGAAAATTTGGCTACAGGAAAAAAAGGGATTATTTTGGGGTTTTAAAAGCGGTTTTTTTTTGTCGCACACCGCAAAAAAACGTTAATTTTAAACCCGGATTTTTAAATTTCGCCAAAAAAATTGAGTGTACAAAATTTGTGCTTTTTAGGTGTTACAAATTTGTGTTTTCTAGCCCACACAAAAGAGATTACAGGGTTTTAATTTAAAATTTGCTTTGTGAATTTGGGTACAGGAAAAAATTTATATATTTTTTGGGGTTGAAAAAAAACCCGGGGGTTTTGGGGGCGCACCGAAAAAAAAAAGCCCTTTAAATTAAAAACCTGGAGTAAATTGCGCAAAAGAATTGAGCAGCCAAAAAAAGAAAGGGGGATTTTTTATTGTTAAAAAAAGCTGTTTCTTTAAAAAGAATAAAACAGGAAATGGCTTAGATCCCACTTGGATATTGGGAAAGTTTTTGCAAACTCAGTGGAAAGCAAACTGGTTTTTTAGATCCAATTTCCCCCAAAAAAAAGAAAGGAAAAATTAAGGAGAACAGTTTTGAGAAAAGTGAGACACCCCCAGAAAAACGCTATATAAAAAAAACAAAATTTTTCAGTAAAAAGGGTATCAGCCGCGGTTTGCACCTTCCCTGATGAGCCGGGGAAAAGGGGCGTGAGCTCCCCGGGGTCGCCCCCCGGACTTATATAGTGCGGTGACGTAAAGAATCCCGCCCGGGCTTGTTTTGGGTTTACCCTTGCACCTGTCATTTCAGGCTTTTGGGCCCTTTTTCCTCCCAGAAATGCTTTGCCCCATTTTAGCGCCCTGTGCTCGCAGCCATTTTTTTCAATCAAAAGCACACCCTTGTTTTCCCCCAAGGACCCCAAAAATTCGACTTCGTTCCCAAAAACCCAAGTTTTTCCCGAAAATTTTAAAAAGAATTTTTACTTCGGGTTTGAATCAATTCGCCCATCTCTAATTATAGTATCTAACCTCAGTTTATATTTTAGAGCTGCCCATCAGTTCTTTAGGGTAATTTGGGTTTTTCCTGGGGGTTTTTTTAGGTGATTTAAAAGGGGAGGGCCAAAGGGAAAAAAATTGTAATGTCCCTTTTAAAACCCTTGTGATGTGGTCGGGGGATCTTAAAGGGGTGGTCTCACCATTCTATTTCACAAAGCCAAAAGCAGCATTAGATTCATGCATTCTGTCTATTTCTGGTCATGTTGTGGGTGGGTTTTTTAGCAAGGGGGTTTTGCTTTCAGTTCCTTTTTTACAACTCTTCGAATTTCACTACAGGGAGCAGAGTTTTTATCTATGAGCTCTGAAGCTCTCTGCTCTAAAGTAAACTAGAATATTTAATCTCCTTTGTTTATTATAGTTAAAACAAACCCTTTTTAAGTGCTGGCAGCCCTATGCTTTACGTTTTGGGGATTTCCTCCCTGCTATCAGATAAGAAAAAGAACAGAGAGAAAAGGAGAACAGGTCAGTAACCTTGTGTGCACTCAGAGTGGAAAAAATCTTTTATTTTCCAAAAAAAGCAAATATATTTGGAAAAAATCTCCATTTACGGTTCTTTACATGTTGAAAGCTAATATTTGTATTAAGGCAACCCCTTTAAAAGGTTTTGGGGTAGACCGGGCCCTCCCAAAAACCCTTTTTTTTTAAGTTTGATACAACTCCAGGTTCCATGTCAGTCACACTTGGAGATAATCTGTTACCCTTGCCCTCAGTAAAACAGGCCTAGTTTTTTCTGACCAGAATTTATGATATTTGTAGTGGAATATACACAGCATACTTTCTATTACATATATTAACTAGTATTAACCCCTTAACCCACCACGGTTAAATTTACATGGCTCTTTGTTTTCTTCCCTCCTTGCCTTCCCAAAGCCATAACTTTTTTTATTTTTTCACCAACATAGACATATTTTTGTTATTTGATACAGCTGAAGCTTTAATTAATTTTAATGTTGCAATCTATCAGATTGTCAAATTATTTAAACCATATGGTAAATAAAGAAAAAAAATAAATAGAAATCCATGTCATAATTTCATTTTTTGTTCATCTAGCCCCACAAAAAACATAATGAAAAGTGATATAAAACTCTTATGTATCTCATAATGATACCAAAGAAAATATTTACACCACAAATAAAAAACCCTTACACAGCTCCATCAGCAGTAAAGAAAAAAAATTATGACTCTTGGAATATTGTGACACAAAAAAACGTAATATTTTTAAAGGGTTTTTAGTAGCAAGTATGATTTATTCACGTGAGGAGGGGCCTACAAAGAGGGATGTATCATGTGAAATGAGCCTGAAGCTCCCTTTCTTTAGTTGATATATTTGATTTTTTTAATGGGGGGGTCCAACTCATTGGAAATGTAATCATGATGAGGAAAAAAAGTAATACTTACCTACTGGTTCCCCACTGCTGCCGCTCAAGAGCTCTCTGCAATCTGCTCATCTTCACTACGAGGTTATCGTTTCTACACAGGAAAGGCTCATACTCCACTGTAAGTGAATAAAGCATGATCCTTTCCTGTGTATTGCAACAAAAACCCAAAGAGGAGCAGGTCTAAGGAAGTTCTGGAGTGGCACGGGTGGGGAACTTGTAGGTAAGTATAACTTTTTTCCTCAATTAGGAATAATTTTCCACAGCATGCACACCGTGGGCATCTGTCACACCAAGTAAGGAGACCTGCTGTTAAAAAGTAATGACCCGCAGCCATTGTTTATGAGGAGAAGGGGGCTCAAGTTTTAGCAACAGGGACCATAAACCTATAGCTAAACCACTTGACATATGAAAAGGGTTGTCCTGTCTGCAATCATAACCTGAGCAGTCAATGCACATGTGAACATATTGGCCTGGTATTGATGCAGTCATTTTTCAGAATGACAATGCATCTTGGCATAGAGCAACAAGTGTTAAACCTTTTCTTCAGAAAATACATATCAAGTCAATGTCATGGCCAGCGGGTCGTCCAGATTGCAATCTGATTGAATATTTATGCTGAAAATGAAAACAGTGGTGTATGACAAGGCTCCATCTTGCAAAACTGATCTGTTACCTACTATTCTAGAAAGTTGGAGCTAACCTAATGTAGAATATTGTTTTTTTTTTGTTTTAGTTGCTATAGAAAAACATATTAGATTAATTAAAATATTTAGTACATTTAATATTCACTAAATATCCTACCTTTGTCTGAGCTATGTGTCATGTTCAGCTATTAAACAAACATTGATTTATGGCTGTTATTTGTGTATTCACTATGAAGTTAAAAAACCTCTCTGACCTTCTTCTAAGTGTGGTGATTCCATAATTTTTGACTAGGGTGGTAATTGTAAAGTTGTAAAATTTATCAATTCACAAAGTATAACCTTTTTTTGGGAAACGTTCTTTTAAATACCAGGTCCCAAAATTATAAATACTAAGGTGTGACATTTTTTTTTTAAAGTAATCTTCATCCAGTGCTATACATGTTGCTTTTCTGTAGGATCCAAATGTGTCTGAATTGTTGCAAATCTAAAACTGTTCAATCAAATTTAATTATAATCAGTAGTGTTGAGCGATTACGTTGGCTATCGACATCAGGCGATAGTCGATAGTCGGCCACCATCGATAAGGTTTTTCGATAGTCGATAGTCGATCATCTCCGATGACCATTAAAGTCTATGGGAGAGCAACAACACCTTCATTCTTACACCCAAACAGGGCTGGAGAAGCTGGAATTAACAGCCACAACAGTCAAATGGATACCTGCTACATCTTAGGTACAACACTTAGGCTATAAAAGCCACAGAAAAAAAGTCACACACATTCACTATCCCTGTCTTGTACCACAGCATGACCCTTAAACCTGCATCACCCACAAATTAAAAAGTGCCAAAGGGAGTATTATTTGAACCATCATTTTACTTGAACTGGGCATTGAAAATCCCTG